>JAPXFY010006106.1:5000-13423 GCA_030674185.1 Monoplex corrugatus
TGTGTGTGTGTCAGTGTGTGTATGTGTCTATGTGTATGTGTGTGCGTCTGTGTGTCTGTGTCTGTGTCTGTGTGTCTGTGTGTGTGTCTGTGTGTATGTTGCTGTTGCTGTGTGTCTGTGTGTGTGTTGGTATGTTGGTGTGCTGGACTCGCCCACACCACTATCCCCCCCCCAAAAAAAAAAAAAAATGACAAGGTGCAGATTGCCCAAAACGACAAGATGATGTACAGCAGATGAAGGAAGTCACACTATCCAGCCCCTGTTGCCTCTACCAATATTATCTCCATGTCTGCATTGCTTTCTTTATGTGCAGAGACAGGGCTCGTTATTTGGGAACAGTCTCTTCTTCTATTGCTTCATAAACATCAGGAAGGGACAGATATTGTTGAATAAATTATTATCGTATATTTGCAATGGGAAATGATGAAGATTCTCTTTTTTAAGAAATAGAGGACAAAGAGGGGTGAAAATGAAAGGACAGAATAAGAAGACGAAAACACACAAAAGAGATTAAAGAAGGTGGGAAATGACAAAAAAATGAGGAAGGTAGAATAGAAGAATCAATACAAAACAGAAATGAAACAGACAGAAGAAAGCCGCACACATGCAAAGTTACAAACGATGGTAAAAAAAAAAAAACAGGAATAAAAGAAAGAAAACAAAAATGAAAAAAAATGAAAAATAAAGAAGAAACACACAACAAAAACAAAACAAATATTGTATTCAATACCGAAAACATTTACAAAGTTGATCCCCAAAAATTAGTGGCAAATGTGTGTGTGTGTGTGTGTGGGGGGGGTGTCAGTGTGTGTGTGTGTGTGTGTCTGTGTGTGTGTGTGTGTGTGTGTGTGTGTGTGTGTGTGTGTGTGTGTGTGTATGTGTGTGCACGAGTGTGTGTGTGCGCGCGCGTGTGTGTGTCAGTGTGTGTGTCTGTGTGTGTGCCTGTGTGTATGTGTGTGTGTGTGTGTGTGTGTGTGTGTGTGTGTGTGTGTGTGTGTGTGTGTGTGTGTGCCAGTTTGTCTGTCTGTGTCTGTGTCTGTGTGTCTGTGTGTCTGTGTACATTTCTTGTATCAGATCAGTAAGCAGCGCTCTCACTGGAGAAGTCATATATCACATGATATTGTCTTCTTGCCTGCTGCATTTTCTTTACGTCCAGAGAAGGGCTTTTAATTTGGAAAGTCTTTCTTTCTATCGCTTCATAAACATTGCAACAAAAGAAATGAACATAAACAAACTCTGTTCTAGGAGTCTTGCAAGGGAGACGAATCTTTCTCGTCTTCTAAAATAGAAAAGAAAAAGAAAACAGAACAGAAAAACAGGGGATGAAAGAACAATAGCTAGAATGAAGCTATATGTCTGTGTATATATATATATATGTGTGTGTGTGTGTGTGTGTGTGTGTGTGTGTGTGTGTGTGTTTGTGTGTGTGTGTGTGTGTGTGCGCGCGTGCGTGCGTGTGTGTGTGTGTGTGTGTGTGTGTGTGGGTGCGTGCGTGTGTGCGTGTGTGTGTGTGTGTGTGCGTGTGTGTGTGTGTGTGTATGTGTGTGTGTGTAAATGTGAATATGCGTCTGTTTGTGTGTGTGTCTGTCTATTCATGTATGATGATGATGATGATGATGATGATGATGGTGATTATGATGATGATGGATGATGACGATAGATGATGATGATGATGATGATGATGATGATGATGATTATGATGACGATATCAAAACAAGCCCACTGCACATTACACAGCAACAACACAACATACCACACAACACAATACAATGCCATCATGAATCAAGGGATGTGACACCAACCCAGATGGATGTGAATGTGAATCATCATGCCCAAGACAAGAAACTGGCAAAACTTAGATAAGGGAAGCAACTTCTACCTGCTTGCTGTGATAGTTCATTCATGATTGTCTGCCCTCAATGACCAATTGTCAGTCAGTGCTCGTTTCTCCCTGTCCATTATCAACCTTCGTCAGTTATAATTGTACGCTACATATACATTCTTTTTAAGGTATATTGAAAGTGATTGTGGTGATGGCAGTGGTGATGGCAGTGCTGGGCACAAAATGCCGGTCAGTTGTAGATTTTAACTCGTCACATTCGCAGTCACTAGCGTAAGTGGAATAAGTGCATAAAGAAAGGGGTAAATGTTTAGACCAGTTGTTTTCGTTATTTTCCTTAGTCCCATAATTCACATCTAAATAAAAAAAGGAAGAAGAAGAAGAAGATGATGAAGATGAAGATGAAGAAGATGAAGAAGATGAAGAAGGAGAACAAGAAGAACAAGAAGAACAAGAAGAAGATTAAGAAGATGAAGAAGAAGAACAAGAACAAGAAGAACAAGAAGAAGAAGAACAAGAAGAAGAAGAACAAGAAGAAGAAGAAAAAGAAGAGGAACAAAAGAAGAAGAAGAAGAAGAAGAAAAAGAGGAGGAGGAGGAGGAGGAGGAGGAAGAAGAACAAGAAGAAGGAGAAGAAGAAGAAGAAAAGAAGAAGAAGAAGAAGAAGAAGAAGTAGTAGTAGTAGAAGAAGAAGAAGAAGAAGAAAAAGAAAAAAGAAGAAGAAGAAGAAATCGACAAATGCGTCAAATGCCTAGCCATTGACGCAGGTTATTAGTCCGACACAGTGTTGCACGTGAAGGGATATTTGATTATTTTCTAATCTAGATCCAAAAACTCTAAACAAATTGCTATTTGCCAACGACCAGTGCCTCGTACATGAGCAAGAAGAGAAAAATTGAAGAACACACCTTTAGTGTGAACAGTACATGTAAACAGTTCGACACGAATCTCAGCATCAGCAAGACAGAGATGAAAACGCTTTCTTCCAGCAAAACCCCATGCGGTTTAAAGGGCAATAGAGAAGAAAAGAAAGAAAAACAAAAAAAAAGATTGCGTATTCAAATATATTTTATGTTTTCCTGTGTTGTTGGTGGTGGTGGATGTGGTGGTGGTGGTGGTGGCGGTGGTACTGCTGCTGATGATGTCTGTCACACGAAATAAAGCTTTTTGCATGTTGCCTAAAAGAGACCTTTGATAGAAAATGAATATGTCTCTTTGACGAACACATAACCGAGCTCAAAATATCACGTCTCAAGTGCAGTCCCATCTTGTAACATAACCGCTGGCCTGTTCGCTGTCCATAAACAACGCTACGGTCATTCTAGTGGCGTCTTCTTGGTGTTTAATAGGTCACCTTCTCAAACCCCCTCCCTCCTCTCGATTTGAAGACCTTGTTAGTGCATATACTCATTGTCATGGGAGACTTCAATGGGAGAGTGGGTAAAAGAAGAGCACCTTGGGAACAGCACTTGGGCCTACACAGTGACACCAATACAGAGTGCAACTACAACGGGGAACAACTTCTAGCACTCTGTGCAGAGCATGGGCTGTGGATTGCAAACACCTTTTTCGAACACAGACACAGCCAGAGACAAACTTGGTACAGGTGGAATGATCTGAATGTGTCATCTCAGATAGATTTCATTCTAACACGAATAGAAGAACGGAGCAGGGTCACAGACGCAAGAGCCATTCCAAATGCAGTTCTGGACACTGACCACCGCCCTGTGATCTTGGTCTCTACGATGAAGAAAAGAAGAACACCGAGAACAAAGAGTAAAGCGTGCGACAGACAGATAAACCTAAGAAAACTCCAGAAGGAAGAGGTACAATGGGAGGTACAGACAGAAATCACAAAGAGGCTGGAAGAAGTAGACAGCACAGGCATGACAGCAGAAGAAGCATGGTCAGTCTTCAAGAACACACTGACAGACACACTTAGTAAAACCTGCGGCACAAAGACCGGAAAAGGGCAGGTAAAGCAGACAGCCTGGTGGAATGACACAGTAAAGGAGGCCATCAAGGAAAAGAAGAAGTTGTACAAGGTGTGGGTGAAATCAAAGCTAGAGGAGGACTACGAGAAATATAGAGTGGCAAGAAGACACAGCAAGAGGACAGTCAGAATGGCCAAAGAACAATCATGGAAAACATATGGAGAGGAACTAAGCGAACTGTGCAAGCTCTCGACACGACACTTTTACAAAAGCGTCAAAGCAATGAGATTACGAGACGAGCCATACAGCCCAACAACAGTAGTCAATGACAGAGATGGAAACCCTATCAGTGATGAAGACGGCATCAAGAAGAGATGGCAAGAATATTTTAAGGAACTCCTCAACCCAAACAGACAGGGATACACACAGAGCCAGTTTCACCCTAGCTATCCAGAACACGAAGAGCCAAACATCCTGAGATCAGAGGTACAACAGGCGTTGAAGACCAGCCCAAAGAACAAAGCAGCAGGAATTGATGGCATTACAACCGAAGCTATCCTGGCATGTGGAGAAACAGGAACCACTTGGCTGACCACAATATTCCAGAAAGCATGGACAGAGAGGAAAGTCCCAGAAGACTGGCAGCGTGCAGTCGTGGTACCAATCTGGAAAAAGAAAGGCAGCAAGAAAGACTGCAGCACGTATCGTGGTATATCCCTTCTGAGCCACACGGGAAAGATGTATACAAAGATCCTTGAACAGCGCACAAGGTTCAAGGTGGAACCTCTACTGAGTGAGGCGCAGATGGGTTTCAGAAAAGGAAGAGGATGCACTGACGCTATCTTCGCTCTCAGACAACTGAGCGAAAAGACTATCGAACACAATAAAAAACTGAACTTCGTGTTCGTGGATCAAGAAAAGGCCTTCGACAGAGTAAATAGAAACAAGTTGTGGAAAACGTTAGAAGAATATGACGTTAGGGGGCAACTTCTAGACAATATAAGAGCCATCTATACCAACAGCATGAGTGCAGTACGCACCCAAGATGGACTCACGGAATGGTTTGAGGTGACGTCGGGAGTGAGGCAGGGGTGTGTTCTATCACCACTGCTGTTCATTGTATATATGGACAAAATCACGAAGGAAGCAAATCCCAACCCTGAAGATCTGAACGAGATGATGTTTGCAGATGATCAAAGCCTTGCACATGAAAAAGAAGGGGAACTCCAGGAGCACACGAACAACCTGAACACACAATGTGAGAACTTCGGCATGAAAATCAGTATCAGCAAAACCGAGACACTGAAAGTCAGTAGAACACCTGGCCGCCTCAACATCAACATCGAGGGGACAGCACTGAAACAAGTCAGCAAGTTCAAGTATCTTGGAAGTATCTTCACAGAAGATGGACGTCTCAACAGAGAGATCGAGACAAGAGTTCAAAAGGCCAATAGCGTCAGCTACCAGCTTGCCCCACTCCTAAGACACCCCAACATCCCCATCGAGACCAAAGCCAAACTCATCGAGTCCATATTTAGACCAACCTTGACCTACCAGTGTCAGACATGGACCCTTACCAAAAGTCTTGAAAGAAAGATCACCACCTGCGAGATGAGATGTCTAAGGAGAGCAGTCAACAAAACCAGACATGATAAGATCAAGAACATCAAGATCAGAGAAATGACTGGAACAACACCAATTCTCCACTACATCCAACAGCAGAGAACCAGGTGGTTCGGGCACCTGACACGCTTGGCACCTCACCAGCTTGCCAGTAAAGTTTACAACACAAAGGTGTCAGGGTACAAAGCAAGGGGTAGACCGAGGAAGACCTGGATCGAGGGTGTGAAAGAAACACTGAAGACCCACAACATCCCACTCAACCAGGCCTTCAAACTTGCCGCAGACAGAAAGCTCTTTCTCCCCTCGACGCCAAGATGGTATAAGAGGACGGATAAAGTAAAGTAAAGTAAAGTAAGTTAGTGCATATGTGACCTCCCACCACGAAATCAGTCTTAACTCGCAGTCAGTCGAACAGCACTAGGAACTGAAAAGGTGACTGAGGGTATATCTGGGGTGTTTTGACTTTTTCTGAAAATTGATTTCTGTAGACTATAATCTTTCCCCCACAGAATTTTTTGTTTTCTTGAAAAAATATTATTAATCAATTTAAATCGGTATTTTAATACACTGATCGCAGCAGAAAGAACGCAATTTCCTACCAAAAGTACCTGTTTTTATCTCTTATTATGAACCATAACCTGTACAGTACCCGCGCATGTAATATACTGATGGAAAGCTCTTTGGTGCACCTTTCAGATAATGACAGCGAAAAATTAGAAACAAACTGGGTCAAAGCCACCAAATAAAGAAATATAAGGAAAATGTGTAGGAGAGCAAACAGAAACTTTACATGCCGTTTTCTCAAAATGGTCGTCATACAACTTACTGACTTTAAACATACATAACTTCTACATGTTTTTGAGTACAAGCTTTATTCAAGTACGAAAATAATCAGCAGAGTGTACACTTTCCAGTGATATGTACATCTCAAAATGCCCAAAATGCTAGTTAAGACTGTTTCGTGGTGAGAGGTCACATGTGCCTTTTCCATAGGGTGAATGTGTTTGCCAGCTAATTACCTGCAGATTTGATGAAACATGTGTTCCATTGTCCATGCGCGATAAAAAAAAAATCACTCTATAACAGACTCCAAACACCACGTAGTCTGATGCATGTCCATCAACAGTCGCAGTGTGTATGTAGTGTGACTATGACATATGTGCAGATATTTGATACACTGTTTAATACACGGAAATTGAACAATGCCGGTCGCCAGTTGTGAGGTTGTGTTTACTGCTTCTCTTTGCTTTTGTGCTTCGTTTGTTTTGTTTTGTGTTTGTGTGCGTGATTGTGTGTGTGTGTGGGGGGAGGGGTATTGTGGGGGGGGGGGAGATGTGTGTGTGTGTGTGTGTGTGGTTTGTGTGTGTGTGCGTGCGTGTGTGTGTGTGTGTGTGTGTGTGTGTGTGTGTGTGTGTGTGTGTATGTGTGTGAGTTTGTGTGTGTGTGTGTTGTTGTTGTTGTTGTAGTTGTTGTTGTTGTTATTGCTGTTGTTATGTGCGTGTGCGTGCGTGTGTGTGTGTGTGTTTTGTAGCTAAATCGATGTGTCGTGGGTATGTTCATTTGGGCACGTGCCTACACGTGCGTGCGGGCGCGCATGCGTGTGTGTGCATGCGTGTGTGTGTGTGTTAGTGTGTTAAGTTGTGTGTGTGTGTGTGTGTGTGTGTGTGTGTGTGTGTGTGTGTGTGTGTGTGTGTGTGTGTGTGTGTGTGTGTTTGTGTCTGTTGTGTGTTTGTTGTGTGTCTGTATGTCCTGTCTGTCTGCCTGTCTGTCTGTCTGTCTGTCTGTCTCTCTTACGCACATACTCACATGCACACACACACACACACACACACACACAACCTAACACACACGCGCGCGCGCGCGCGTGCGCGTGCACCGTATAGTTTGTTCAGCTGCATGTTGTTTGCTCTCTTCTCACACAAAGAACTTGCTTTTATTATAACTTTGCATTTGTTCTGAAACGTTATCACGTTGTTTGGTTCTCTTGTTCGGGAACTAAATACGGCTGCATGCAAACACATGAGTTCGTGGCAAGGCAGCAGCAGATTTAGTGTATGTGAAATCGATTTTGCTCTGGCTTGGCCGCCAGTTGGTAAAGGGCAGCAATTCTGTCAGTTCTTGTTTTGAGAGGCTGTGCTAGTTTGTCTCCCTTATGTTTGCTAACCGTGGTCATTGGGCGTCCTTGTAGCCCATTAAATCTGTGGCATGTAGAAAATGCAACGAAGGTTCTATTCTCGACCAGCCTTTTACATATCACCCCCTTTTGTGTTTCATGGTCTTGATGTCTCCTGCTAATGTCCGTGGAGTGGTGGTTTGGGGTCTTCCTCTCTGATGTGTAGGTTATTTTTTGGTTTCTGTTTCCTTTGCTTTTTCTTTCTTCTTGTTTTCTGTTTTCTTGTTTTTGTTTTGTTTTGCATGTTTGTTTGTTTTTGCTTGTTTGACTCCCTTACCCAATCCATTAGCATCCTGCATCGTCATCAATATTAACAAAGTACAAAAAAGTAACATTTTGACTCCCTCACCCTATCCATTAGCATCCTGCATCGTCATCAATATTAACAAAGTACAAAAAAGTAACATTTTCACTCCCTCACCCTATCCATTAGCATCCTGCATCGTCATCAATAATAACAAAGTACAAAAAAGTAACATTTTCACTCCCTCACCCTATCCATTAGCATCCTGCATCGTCATCAATAATAACAAAGTACAAAAAAGTAACATTTTCACTCCCTCACCCTATCCATTAGCATCCTGCATCGTCATCAATAATAACAAAGTACAAAAAGTAACATTTTGACTCCCTCACCCTATCCATTAGAATCCTGCATCGTCATCAATAATAACAAAGTACAAAAAGTAACATTTTGACTCCCTCACCCTATCCATTAGCATCCTGCATCGTCATCAATAATAACAAAGTACAAAAAAGTAACATTTTGACTCCCTCACCCTATCCATTAGCATCCTGCATCGTCATCAATAATAACAAAGTACAAAAAAGTAACATTTTGACTCCCTCACCCT
>JAPXFY010006107.1:0-13421 GCA_030674185.1 Monoplex corrugatus
GTTTTGTTGGAGAAAAATCCTGACATTTTTGCTTGCCAATTGGTGGTAGCAATCAGCTTCTGTTTGTTTACATTTTGATTAATGGCGTTCAGCCTGAAGGTTATGTCGCCGTTATGTATTTTTACATGATCAGTCCTTCAGTTTTGTAATACTGTTGTCATTCTCCTTCAGTTTCCGATGGAATCGGCACTAGGATCTTCCTAGGAGTGTCCATGTGATAAACACCGCACGTTCGTCATTAGTTTACTATATGCCAACGACCCAGTCGCATCTACCGTGTGTTTTCATTTTAGGCATTCTTTGTACTGTTTCCAAAGGAAACTCTTTTGTTTGCGTGGTGTATATCCTGTTAAAAATAAACAAGAAGAAAGTCCTAGTTTTTTGGACTGACGCAAAACTTTCAAATTGCTCTATGTAGGACTGTGAGAGTGTTCACACTGGAAACAAACAGTCCTCCCCTCTTCTCCCACATGTGAACAGGACGTTTCCTTTCTGCAGTTACTTGGGTTCCCTCCAGATCTACTCTGAACACAATGTGTGACACCCCTTCTGAACATTATAGGGGAAATAAGAGCCATGAAGTCTACGATCAGTAAACTTTAAGCAGGGAAGAGGGGGGGGGGGGGAGGGGGAAGAGGAAAGAATCGAACAGGGAAAGAAACATTTAACTTGACTCTAAGTATTAGGTTTAGAGGAAAAACAAAGGAAAAATGCGTACATGAACATCTTCCTCTAAGAAAGCAGATAGAGACACAGTGGACATGTCACAGTCTTTTCTGAACGTAATGGAAGAGGAATCAGACCAAGATAAAGGAGGAACAGAAGGGGGTGGAGGGTGGGAAGAGGATGACCCCTCTCTTGATAGTTTGCCCCGTTTTCTACTGCTGTGGTAGCATCTGAGGAAAGAAGACCACCAGTTTCTTACACCATGGCAGGAGTGCTAAAACAACAGTGGCAAGAACCTTGAAGATTATGGACTGAGGGCCACCCTGGCCAAATATCGTGTTCCACAGAACTGCCTCCAAGACATTCGGTCAGCGATTAAGTCCAGCGCTAAAACAACAGAGACATGACTTGGCAACATGCAGTGGACCATAGCACTCTCTGTCATGGCTGCAGTGTAATGCAGACGACCGTATCGTCAACAGAACACTAACCAAATCTGACCAGGCTTCGGACCAGGAGCCAAGCTAACCGAACGATTGAGTACAACCGGCTGACGCTAGCGCCCTTAAAGAGCACGCAACCTTTGACTTTTCTCTTCGATGGCGTGAAACACCGACCGTTCCCTGAACTTCCACTCATGTTTGCCCCTGTTGAAAAAAGAAATATTTCAATCAGAAAGATCATTCCTTTGTAGATCTAGCAGAACGCATCATGGACAAACTGCAAATTTGGGAAAAGTTGAGTCAGATTAAGACATCTGTGACAGCTGGGTGGGTGGAAATAGCATTTGATTCATACACTGCAGGAACTGGTCAGCATTAAAAAAAAGATATTCAGTCCAAAAGAAAATGAAGTTAGTGATTCAGAAATTCACATTTTGATGAAAAAAAAGTCGTTGTTTTGTCAGAGGATGAGCTAGGACATACTGTCTCCCCAAATTTACTACAATAAAGTCATTTACAAGTAACAAGCGGAACTTTGGGCAGGCCATACTGGAAGGCTGCCGTGTTAAACAGTAAGGTATATTCTGTAACTACCTTCTAACTTTGTTCTTCTTTGTTTTTCAAACCGTGAACACCGTAGCTCGAAATCTCTCATGGGCACCCCCAGTGCCGGTTTTATCAGGGAATGAAGCAGATTCGACATTTACCTTGGAACGTAGGTCTAAATGAAAAATCTGACGAATTTTTTTGATGAAATTGACAGGAAGCGCACATGTCCTCCATTGTTTAGTATCCATCCACAGTGGACTAGAGGATCTCACGACGTTCGTGTTAAATTATTCATTGGTTCAGTAGTTTATTCTTTACGCTCTCGATGACTGACGGCGGGCGTGCGGCCCTTATCTCATCAGTACTTATTGGCAGTTAAATCAAGAAATTTGGCAGAATTTTCAACAAGGCTCACCTTCCCAGGTATGTTTCTTGTAATTATTTGTTGCTGGCTGACAGGACGGCTTACGACAAGTTAGACTTACGCTCGGTACCATTAATCTTATAATGCACTGGATGTTTTTGTGATCTTTTCCGTACCAGGTGTAAACACTGAAGGTCTATAATCATTTCAACTAGATCGGTGCGTCTGCGTGAATTTGTGCGGAGATACGTTAACTGATACCGGTTTCTGGTCGTTTCAGGTGGGTGGGTATGCATGATTCTTTGAAGATATGCCTAAAATTATATATCCCTATACTTGTATTGCTTTTTTTAAGCAGAAACGATAGGTACTCCTCCAATAAAAACTAATTTACTTTTTTTGTCTGAAATGGAGTAATTTTTGAACCTTCATTACATCAGTCTCTGTCTGTCTGTCTGTCTGTCTGTCTCTCTCTCTCTCTCAGTCAGAAAAAGTGCCAGTTATTGATTACTTAAGTAGGAGAGGGGGGAGGTGAATTGGGTGTTGACAACAAAAACAATCCAAATCAATGTTGATAACGAGGACTGTCAAAGACGAACATGGTAAATCAGGAACCCCCCTCCCCAGGAGCTGGGTTGGGAAGGGGGGGGGTGAGTCTGAAGAAAAAGGGGAAAAAAGGAAAACGTAGAAGCACGAGCTTAACTGGAAGGTGACTGTCAGGGACAGGTCGTTGATACACATGCTTTGACACTTTTTGTAATGCTTTAGTCTCTCACGAAACGAAATCTCCATCTGCAGTCTTGTGCATAATTACCATTCAATAAAAAATAAGAAAAATGAAAAAAATAAAAAAACCACCGTGATTCTATGCTGACAATCGACATGTCTGATAATGCCAGAACGTATTTATACTGGTGCCACTTGAATTCTTCTGTCATTTGCTTACCCTTTTATTTAAGTCAGTGAATGTTTTAGAGCGAACAAAAAATTTGTTTTGCTTCAGTCGTGGTAGATGTTTCTGTCTTTCTTTCTTTCTTCTTCATCTTCATCTTCTTTCTTCTTCATCTTCATCTTCTTCTTCTTCATCTTCTCTTCTTCTTCTTCTTCTTCTTCTTCTTCTTCTTTCTTCTTCTTCTTCTTCTTCTCCTTCTTCTCCTTCTTCTTCTTCTTCTTCTTCTCCTTCTTCTTTTCTTTTCTTTAGTTGTTAAGATTTAGAGACAAAGTCACCATAACTGGCAGGATTACTAGGAAACGGGTAACTTTTTCACAGTTTCTTTGTCTATTCTTATGATTCTTTTCTCTTCAAGATCCACCTCGTCTGTTTTATATTTGGATAATAATAACAATATTAATAATTCACCTGTAGCCTGTAGCTCAAACAGTCCACGTCAAAGCAAGCTGGGGAGGGTGTTCCTGATTTACCATTTTTGTCTTTGACAGTCCTCGTTATCAACATAGCAACAGCACCTGTACCAAAAGTGGAGGGTTGGGGTTGCCGTGTCTGTACATTTCTGGGTTGCCGTGTCTGTACATTTCTGGGGTTGCCATGTCTGTACATTTCTGGGGTTGCCGTGTCTGTACATTTCTGGGGTTGCCGTGTCTGTTACATTTCTGGGGTTGCCATGTCTGTACATTTCTGGGGTTGCATGTCTGTACATCTGTGGAGTTGCCATGTCTGTACATCTGTGGGGTTGCCATGTCAGTACATTTTTGGAGTTGCCATGTCAGGACATTATTGCAGTATCAACATAGTGGGATACACACCCAATGCAGTAGAGACAGTCATCAGAAATAACAACAGAACATAACATGAAATCAGAAACTGGATAGTGACAATACTACTACGTCTAGGACAAACAGTACACATGTATTCAGAGAAGAAAAACGTATAGAATTAGAATCGTTTGATGAATACAACTTTTTCATATGAAACACGCACACACACGCACACACACATACACACACACAAGCGCTCGCACACACGTACACACACAAAAGCCGCAATACAAATCTTCCATATACACACACATATCTATTTATATACACATAAAGATACACACACACACACAACAACACACACACACACACACACACACACACACACACACACACACACACATATACACACACACTATCCAGTTCTGATTTTATGTTCCAAAATTTAACATTAAAAAGTCTTTTTTCATTGGGGCAAATGTATCTATATATACAGCAGAATTGGTCGCTGTTGTTCAAGCGTTGCATTATTTAATAAGCCTTCGGCCTGTGCCTTTCAAAGTAGTTCTGTTTATTGATTCAAAATCTGTATTATATGCCTTACAGTCTTTTGATACAGACACAAGACCTGATTTAATAATTGAGGCAAATCATCTAATACGCTGTTTAAAGATAAATGGCTCGGAAATCAGTTTATGCTGGGTGCCTTCTCACGTTGGTCTTCACGGCAACAACGTAGTTGACAGAGCAGCTAAATCCGGTGCACTCCGTTTTGAAAATTCCATAGAATTACATGTTAACACCTCGGTAAAAGAAGCTTACAACTCGCTAGAATTAGCATCATGGATTCGATTTCATGAACATTTAAATGAAAAATTTGTGTCTCAAAAAAGAATAAAACTTTCAGTTCAAAATATCTGTAAAAAAATGCAGTATTCTTCATTATATCATTTGAGATTAATTGTTACCACATATTTTCGTATTCAACTGAACGCTTTGAAAACAAAATATTGTAAAAACGTTTTCTGTATTTGCGGTGAACAATTCACATTGTATCACTGTTTGTTTTATTGCAGAAAGCTTCGTTATTTTTTACCAAAGATGTTTACACAAGGAAACTATCTTGAAAAGCATTTTAAAGAAGTGATATCAGATTAAGTTCTGTTAGTTAAAATTTCAGAATCATTGGTTCACAGTCCTGTTAATGCGTTACTTTAAGGTTATTATTGTGCCTCTCCTGGCACAACTTCACTGGCTCCCTGTATCAAAGCGCATACAGTACAAACTAGACACCATGTGCTACAAAAGCCTCAATAACGCAGCCCCCGATTACCTGTCAAGCCTACTGGAGATCTATGTTCCCTCACGTACCCTCCGCTCTGCCTCCGATCCTCTGACTTTTCGCTTTCCACGCACTAAGCTCAATACCTATGGTCCACGAGCCTTCTCTGTTTCTGGTCCACTCTCCTGGAACAAACTTCCTCTCTCAGTCCGTCAGCAACCTACTTTTGTCTCCTTCAAGTCCGCTCTCAAAACTCACCTTTTCTCCTCCGCATAAAATCCTAACCCCCCTCTGCAGCCTGTCTCCGCTCGGAGGGAATCACATGGTTATAATATATAATTGTATATGCTATGCTCTCTATAATTTTCCATTGCTTTTATTCTTGCTTTTATTGCTTTTTATTCTTTCTCCCCATTTATAGCCATGCGTGGTGTGTGTGTGTGTGTGTGTGTGGTGTGTGTGTGTGTGTGTGTGTTGTGTTTGTGTGTGTGTGCGTGGTGTGTGTGCGTGCGTGCGTGCGTGCGTGCTTGCGTGTGTGTCTGCTTCAGCGCTTAGATTTGATTTTATCAAGATTTTGCGCTATATAAAAAAAAAAATATTGTAATTAATTAATTATTTTAATTATCATTATCTTATTTTGTTTTGTTTTGCTTTTTATGACGATTTTTCTTTTACATTTGATGTTAGCGCTGTTCTAGTTTAATTTCTCTGTTCATCCATATCATTTTTTTTAAAGACCTTGCCGATTCCTTTTTTTTTCCGTCTCTTACTATGTTCCCTTCTTTCCCCTCCTCCCTCCCCCCCCCCCCCCCCCCCGAAAAAAAAATCATCCTCCATGCCATTTTTACCCGTCTAATATCACTTATAGTGAAAAGACGTTAAATCAAGGAACGAACACACACACACACACACACACACACACACACACACACACACACACACACACACACACACACACACACACACACACACACACACACACACACACACACACACACAGATTACGACAGGGCCAACCAAAACCACAAACATCAATCCATACAATTTTTGGATATAATTGTGATAGAGATATGTTTTGAGGGTTTTCTTATTAATTAAGCAGACGACTTCTTTGTCTTACAGACACTTGAAGGGGGGTCCATGTCGTCGGAACACAACCAGAAAAGGATTTTTTTCCGCAAGCAGTCAGAAAAGAATCCAGGTACGGTTAAGACAAAACTTGAGAAAGTTTATAGAGCAGGAAGTGTTCTGACGTGTATGTTGGTATGGTATTCGACTTTAGACATTGAAAGCAGAGTGTGGCAATTCCAAACTCAATTCTTGTTTTGATTGGAAGCTAATGTAATTTTTGCAAGAATACTTTTAGACAATCAGGAGCATGCTATCCCTTTTCTTAGACGAGGCACTCGAACACTGCTAGCGAAATCCAAAAAACACTGACAACATGGCTGCCTGGATGAAAGCAAATAAACTGAAAACAAATGGTGGGGAAAAAACAAAGGAAAAACAAACACAGAATACATGCACGCAGGTACAAAATCAAACTTAGAAAATGTAACTTCGAAGATCATATTTATTTCAGGTTGTGTTATAAGCCTCCAGCTAATCTGCTAGGAATCTTGGTGTCTTGTTTTGATGAATGACTGTTCATTAAAACTCATGTTAACTACCTGTGCAAAGTAATATACATACATACATATATATATATATATTATATAATATATATATATATATATATATATATATATATATATATATATATATGTATATATGTATATCATCATCGTCGTCGTCGTCACGTGTCCTGCTGCATGGCGTTGGCGATCATGGCCCTACACACGAATCTATCCCCTGTCGCTGCAAGTACATCTCCCACCCTCTTTGTCTTCAGACACCTGCAAGACCGTCCAATATTTTGTCCCTGGGTCTGCCTGGAGTTCTCTTCCCTCCAGCTTTCCTGTTGTGACCAGGTGCTCTAATTCTCCTTTCCTCATAAAATGCCCTATAAATGTTACTTGTCTTTTTCCTAATCTTCTTTATTAATGATCTTGTGTCTACCTCCTTCAAGACTGACTCGTTTGTTTTCTTTGTTGTCCATGGAACACTCAACATTCTTCTTAGAAACTACATTTCAGTTGGCTAAATTTTGTTCTGACTTTGATTGTTGACTGTCCACGCCTCACAACCGTACAACAGTATCGGTTCTAACACTCAAGAACTCTCTTCTGATGTTAATTGATAGGCATTTGTTGGTTAGAACGCTTTTCATCTTCTTGTATGCTGTTTTGGCTTGGCTGATTGTGCAGGCTATTTCTGATGTGCATCTACCGTCTGGCTGAGATGACTGTTTCCAGATATTTAAACTTATAAACCTGTCTCAGTGCTGTGCCATTTCCTGTTATTTTGCATGAGGGAATTTCTTGGTTTTTACTTATCACCATGACTTCAGTCTTCTTGCTATTTAGCTCCAGTCCTTTATTTTTGCTTTCTATTTCTTGTCCTGTGGGAGAATAAACGATGCAAGCAAAAGCATTCTCGCAAAAAAGACAATATAGCCTCCCTATTAGAGCACGAAATGAGTATAAAATTGTCATACTCGGCCTGTAATGTCTAAATTTTGAATATCATGTCATCATGTCAGATCTTCCTGCCCTGCACTCAGGTCTCAGGGTGTTTCCCTCTTAACAATACCTCGGTTCTTTCTAACTAAACGCAGTTAAGAAATGCGTCTGTTTTGGCCCAACAGCACGGAACTCCCTCCTAGTGCCTTTAAAACGAAGCAAATGTCTGCTGAATTTTGAACAAAAAATCGGTTCAAAACATATCTCTCTTTAACAAAAAATCTCTTAATCTCTTTAAGACATATCTCTTTCAGAAAAAAATCTCTTCAAAACATATCTCTTTCAGAAACATCTACACACTTGAAGAGATTAATGCTTACAACTTTTTAGATTGTATCTGATATGTGGTGTGTGTGTGTGTGTGTGTGTGTGTGTATGAGTGTGTGCGCGCGTGCACACACGGGCGCGCGTGTGTATCTTTGGTATGCTGTGTTTTCCTGTGCATGTACATGAAAGATCTGTGTTTATCAAATAATTTATAGTTTTTCTTCCTTGTATGTAATTTGTGGATTAGTGGTACTGTTACCTATTTAAGATTTCATGTTATTATCTACTGTCTTTATTGATGAAATATGTTTTTACTGCATTAATTGTATGGACCCAGTACCTGCACCCACTTTTCTTTTTCATTTGTTGAAATGTATTTCGTTTTCTTATTCATAATCTGTTTTTTAAGTTTATGATCTTACGTAAAGTGCAATGAACGTGCTTTGACATGGACTGTCTGCGCTGTAACATGGATTTATATCATTATTATGTTTACATAAACATTACAGTTTACTTCATAGTGTCGTATTATGTTTACATAAACATTACAGTTTACTTCATAGTGTCGTATTATGTTTACATAAACATTACAGTTTACTTCATAGTGTCTTTTACACTGTCTAATACATGCTTGCAGCAGGTTTATGCCGCCGCAGAAACAATTCACTTATATTTATTGTTCTCAAGACCGAAGTGACAACTAACAGCTGAGATGACTATGTGTATACTTTACGATGTTATCACCAGTGGCAGAACGGAATGTGGTGAACAGTTGCCTCTTGTTTATTGATCTCCCTGATGCAGGACAATACACACACAAAGTCTGGTCTCTGATTGTCTGGTCAGCATCAGACATTCTTTTGACACTTGAGTCATACAGCGCTTCATAGCTTACGCTTCCGTATCCAAATAACATCTGTCATTTGTGGATTTAGCCATTCATTTTTCTCCCTGGAATGATTTAACACATTTCCTTATAATATGTTTCAAACGAAACTGTCGTGTGAGCCTTGTTATGAAGTGGAAGATTTTGTGTGGTGATTCAGGAACTCGAAGGCTATCGGCGAAAAGTAGTACGCTTGCTCACAGACGCAGACAATTTCCTGCTGTTTGACTGTTTCTGTTGTTCATTTCTTTGCCCCAATGCCACAAGGAAGGCAGGAAGAGTTGAAACATTTGCCGTATGTTGTATAAAAAGTCAGTCTCATGATTTTACGAGAGGCTGATATAATTGTTTTTCGTGAAATCTGTTATTCTCACAGACGTGTGCCTACGTCAACGCTGTTTATTGGTGCACTCTTGATCGGTTAACTGTTACTTGAAGAATGTTTACTGTTATTTGAAGAATCCCGTGTTGATTATGAAGCAACTTTGTTCTGTTCTTAATCGGCAACAACAAAGCGGGCAGCCAGAAGCGCATGGTAATTACGTGCCCTGTACTGTAGCAACGGACGTCAACCTCATGTCTGTCCCTGTAACATTGCGACACAGTTTTTAACGTTCACTGCAGGTATTTTATCATAGCAAAAACTAGGATTTTTAAACCTTCTTCTGTTTTTTTTTTTATTTGGCCATGTTATTGTTTGCTCATATCCTCCCACTGATGGCAGATGTTTGACAATAAGAGTGACGACGGGGGCTTGTTGCAAAGTGTGTGGCCATGGCTGTACTGTGTTCAGTATATAGTGCTGCCTATATACCTCCATCAGCTGTGGGTGATAAAGGTTTGTCCGCAGGATATGCCCAACATTCCATATCAGATGTGGATATTTTTTTTATACATGTTCACCGTATCTTGATGTTAATTATGTTTCTATATAAGTGATAGAAGTTTGCGGTGGTGGTAGTTAGGGTTCTATTCATGTCGACGTAACTGTTGTGTGTTGGTCAAGGTACGTCAAGAAAGGTTTCTCATTCGTATATTTCATGGGGTTATATTGGCCGGACTTGGTTTATGGCTGTGTGCCACCAGCAGTTGCTGGTAGCGTAATCTCAATGGACGTGACTGATCGATCAGTATCGATCAGTATAATGTGTTTTCATCAAAATGGCAGTTGTCAACTTGGAGGAGGCCTTGTTAACTTTGTGTACACGTGTACACCAAACCAAAACGTGTTTGTCGCCTTTGACCTCATCTCACATTGTTCACAACACAGTGAACCACCAAGGCCATCTCTGGCTGAGCTGAGCTGCAGGTCTCCACAAAATGCTTCTGTATAAACAACATTGACCCACTTGCTAAGAACGAAACGCGAACCAAGGTACCGAAAACTCACAATTCGATTGTGTGTTTCATTTTAAACAGTTATTTACTGATGATGTGTAACAAGTTGCTCTCTCTCTCTCTCTCTCTTTCTCTCTCTCTTTCTCTCTCTCTCTCTTTTCTCTCTCTCTCTCTCTCTTTCTCTCTCTCTCTCTTTCTCTCTCTCTCTCTCTCTTTCTCTCTCTCTCTCTCTCTCTTTTCTCTCTCTCTCTCTCTCTCTCTTTCTCTCTCTCTCTCTCTCTCTCTCTCTTTCTCTCTCTCTCTCTCTCTCTCTCTCTCTCTCTCTCTCTTTTCTCTCTCTCTCTCTGTGTAAAAACAGTGTTTTCGGGGTTTTTTTCTTTCGTATGTTTTTGTATGTGTTGTTTGGTTGTAATTTAGGTGTCATTACTACGCCTCTTTGACTGTACTGTCGAGCATATCTAACCAGGTACAACTGCCTGCTGGGGGAAAATCCCTAAAGATCTAAATTCTTGAAACAATAAAACTGCTGTCGATGGCAGGTCATTATCAGATTAGAGAGCGTTACTGCATTTTATATCATGTGTTGGTTTTGTTTCTCTTTGCCCTACCTGACACAAGACAATGTGCGGTGCATGTTCACGGTGGCAGTGACAAAAGCAAACAAACATTAGTTCTAGTTTGTAGACAAAATGTCATTAGGTCGTCTAGAGAGATGTAGTGGATGACTGAAAATAAGATGAAAAGGTGGAATGAAGAGACTGAGATAAGATCACTTAGGAAAACAGAGATAGAGAAAGAAGGGAATTATTTTCTGAAAGTTTAGAAACGAAGAATGCATCTCTCTCTCTTTCTCTCTGTCTCTCAAACACACGCATGCACGCACACACACGTCCAGTACCAGTTAAAATATCCTACGTCAGTAAAGGAGTTGAAAAAATCAAAAGTGACATTGGTTTTCACAGGTAAGCAGGAAGATATGTATGCAGAAAAAATGAGTGGCACTACGTTGTGGCGATGAGCTGTTCCGGGAGGAGCAGTCCAAATCTTACATGATAAATCCATTGTGACCCAAGAAAATATACAATACATACGATACATTGCGTGCGTGCGCGCGCACGCACGCACGCACGCACGCACGCACGCACGCACGCACGCAAAGCACGCACGCACGCACGCACGCACGCACGCACACATACACACACACACACCTTTTTTCGTAAAACAGTGGTACAAATTGGTACATCCACATGATAAAGATGTTGCTCAGCATTTTGATTACTGTTTGGATGTCTCCTATTTTTCAACATTTTAAAATGAAGACGCTTCCTTTTAAGAGGGAATAGCTTAGACTCTATAGTTAATGGTTGGAATGGTGTCCTCTTCACTTTTTCTTCCTTTTTCTTAAAGTCTTATTCATTAGGAAAAAAAAGATGAAGAAGAAAGAAACTTTTCGATGCAATAGGGATAAACATGTGGGCATGGGGTTGGAATTTGTTCAAGAGGGATTCATCGCGCTCGGGACAGTTCCATATGCTTCCATGTTTGTTTGCAGTCACCCAAAACAGAATCCTTTTAACTTGCACAAAAACCCTGTGCATTGGCAAGCTCTTGAAATAGGATAGGAAAGAGACCTGTAAAAACGCTAAGCTTATATCAATAAGATATCAGAGTATTAAGAGGCCAGCGAACAGGACTTCTTTTTTGGTGTGTATTTTTTTATGTTGCCTCGCTGGGGCTTGAGTCTATAGGTCAGTAAAGAGTCAGCCAGCCCCACTGCTATGGGGCAAGGATTACTTTTGCTTTTTATAGAGAGCCAGCCAGCCTACTGCATGTGGGCAAGGATTACTTAGCTTTTTACAGAGAGCCAGCCAGCCTATGCTATGGGACAAGGATTACTTAGCTTTTTACAGAGAGCCAGCCAGCCTACTGCTATGTGGACAAGGATTACTTAGCTTTTTACAGAGAGCCCGCCAGCCTTTCTGCTATGTGGACAAGGATTTTCTTAGCTTTTTACAGAGAGCCCAGCCTACTGCTATGTGGGCAAGGATTACTTAGCTTTTTTACAGAGAGCCAGCCTACTGCTATGTGGGCAAGGATTACTTAGCTTTTTAGAGAGAGCCAGCCTACTGCTATTGGGCAAGGATTACTTGCTTTTTATAGAGAGCCAGCCTACTGCTATTGGACAAGGATTACTAGCTTTTTACAGAGAGCCAGCCTATTGCTATGTGGGCAGGGGATTACTTAGTTTTTTTTAGAGAGCCAGCCAGCCTACTGCTATGTGGGCAAGGATTACTTAGCTTTTTACAGAGAGCCAGCCTACTGCTATGTGGGTAAGGATTACTTAGCTTTTTTACAGAGGGGCCAGCCAGCCTACTGCTATGTGGACAAGGATTACTTAGCTTTTTACAGAGAGCCACCCGCCTATGCTATGTGGGCAAGGATTACTTAGCTTTTTACAGAGAGCAGCCTACTGCTATGTGGGCAAGGATTACTTAGCTTTTTACAGAGAGGGCCCGCCCTACTGCTATTGGGTAGGATTACTTGCTTTTTATAGAGAGCCAGCCCACTCTATGTGGGTAAGGATTACTTAGCTTTTTTTCAAGAGCCAGCCTACTGCTATGTGGGCAGGGGTTACTTGCTTTTTACAGAGAGCCCGCCAGCCTACTGCTATGTGGGCAAGGATTACTTGCTTTTTACACAGTTGATTGAACCCATTCAGCGTGCGCTGTCCGTCAACGGGAATATTGTAAAAATGCAATATTTAACGATTTGACCATTTGGCGGAATCATAAGATATGAACATTTCAATAGTGATGCTTTCATGCCTTTCTTTTTTTGCCTTTTAAAGAATAGTTTTCGACCAACTAAAACGGAAAGTCGCGGAGGACAAAGAAAAAAATTCAACGGGGTAAAACAAACAGTTAGGAAAAAAGAAAAATACAATTCAAACACCCGAATATATAACGAATCTTTGAATATAAGGAACGTTTAATTGTTTAACAAAAAAAATTTGATTTTTAAAAAAAAAAAAAAAAAAAAAATTAAAGAAAAACTTAATCCCCCCTTTTCAGGAGCTTTAGTTATTGTATTATTCCCTCCTGTTTTACAAATGTTAATGGATCTCAAAAACTCTGAAAAAAATAAAAACAATTTATACAGCGCAAGATGAGTCCCATTTCTTTTCGTTAATTTTCCAAAGCACAGGTCATGTTGTTTTTTTCGTAGTTGTAATCCGTCACGTTTGCTCATTTTTGTGATTATTTTTGGGCGTATTTCCCTAAAAGACGTC
>JAPXFY010006108.1:0-2500 GCA_030674185.1 Monoplex corrugatus
GTTCTATAAAACATTCAAGAACACTCTTCCTGATGGAATTGATAGGCATTTGTTGGTAAGAATGCTTTTCATCTTCTTGAACACTGTTTTGGCTTGGCCGATTCTGCTGGCTATTTCTTGTGTCATCTGCCGTCTGGTGAAACGATCGTTCCCAGTATTTAAACTTATCAACCTTCTCAAGGCTGTGCCGTTTGCTGTTATTTTGCAGCTCTAACATACACAAACAAAACACTCAAGCTATGTAGACATTCAAACCATTCAACGCCGCCGTACCAAACCAATACCATCCCTACTTGCACAGTGAATACAAACAGAGCAAGCCTTAAAGTACACCATTTTCATAATTAAACAAATAGGAGTGAAGACACCAGCAGACGACCCTACAACTACTACGATACGGCTGCTGTTTGTGGCGACATTTGCCATCTAGCATTACCTTCGTCAGACTACTAGCCAGCTCTATTGAAACGTGTGCCGTAATACGTTCGTGTTTACGCACCGAAGATTAGTAACTTACCAATACTCGTAAAGCGCAGTCTGTTATCTATTGTGTTCTGGGTGAAAGAGCGACTGTGCTTATTACTGTGGTATTTAATTATTTAATCACTGAAATGAACACGCCATTGGATAAAAGCCGAGACGCCGTCGACTTCTATGTTTTGGCCATGCCCCACAAACATCTGTGCCGTATGTACTTAAGCTGATAGTCCAACAAACTCCCATCACAACAACAAAAATAACAAGGACGACAACAATAACAACGACAACAAAACAAAAAACAACAACCAAAATACCAACGACGACGACAAGAAGAAGAACAATAATAAAATCAACTACAAAAACGACAACAACAACAACGACGACGACGACAGCAACAACAATAACAACAACGACGACGACGACGATAACAACAACAACAACAACAAATTGGAATCCACATAGGCAGGGTGTAGATGAAGCTGTCCCAACAATTGGTGGACGTCCAGAGGTATTGGCAAGACAACAACAATAACAACGACCACAACAACAATAACAAATTGGAATCCACATAAGGCAGGTAGATGAAGCTGTCCCAACATTGGTGGACGCCCCAGGTATTGAAAAGACGGGAGCTTTGGGGTTCGGAGTTCAAGTTTTTTTCCAGAATGAGTCATCCCACCCTGGCAACTCCATATAGAAACTAACATAAGAAGGCCTAGCTGGTGCAAGTGGTTTCTATTGGCCGTCGCTCTTGATACATCCTCCAAAATAGACACTTTTGTGTTTGTTTTTTTGCCAAAAGAAAAATATCCCCAAACAGAACGACGCAAATAAAACAAAACGACAACGCCATTTTCATAATCTCTTTTTATAGACAAATCATGACAGAAAAGCCATTTTTTTGTATTGCCGACAAAATGGCTGTGGTCTTGAAGAAGCTTGAGTTGAAATAGAACTTGACGTGAAATGGAGACAATGGTAGACTGTCACAACAGTGGAAAAGACATCGAGGGTTGACAGCCAAACCCAGTACCTCACTTTTTTGTCAATTTTCACTTTTTTATAATGAATTGTTGCTTTTGATGTGATCTTTCACTTAGTGGACTTTGTTTTTGCCATGATATTGATTTTTGATCGCTTATCGATAAAACCAAAAACCAGTATCTCAAAAGTAGATATAGCCTCTCCCCAGAAACCAAGTTAAAAATCGCCCTCCTGTAAACTATCAGAAAATCGAGATGCTTGGTTCTGGTTGTCTACCCTCGAAATATTCATTCAGTTCCTTTTTCTGCAATGGACTTACCATATGAAACTCGGGCTGCTCTTTTCTGTTGAGAGCGCATTGCTGCAGTGCAGTGCCACTTGTTTTTATACCAAGACTTCAGAAAGGCAAGAAGGCTGATTGGCCTTCAACAGAAGGGACCTGGGAAATCAAACTATCTCTTCAATATTTATACCAGGACAGCCAAACGAAAGCCCTGCTCATCACAACTTTCAACTGCCGTGGAATCTTTAGCGCGCAGGCCAGAAGGCCAGTTTTTCGTCCCTTTCCGAAGGATTAGACTTCGGAGTTCAATTTTTCGGTCAAACTGAGGGAGAAAAGTCGAGGCCTCAACGGGAGAAACGAACCCTAGAACCTTGAGTCTAGTCATTGGCAGACGAACGTCTGAACCATTCTGCCACTCTTCAGAACTCGTCAGCCGTTCCTGTGAAAGTGGTGTTCCACACACCTTCTTGAAAAAGGGTTGATTTTAGGAAATTTTTTTGGAGGGTGGGGGAGTCCGTGTGAATTCAGTTCTGGATGCAAAAGACACTTACATGGCTTCAGATTTTGGTCAAACAGAAGCTATTGTAACCTTCTAACCCGTCTGTGAATATGGAGTTGTATGTATGCAAAATACGATGATTCATCGACAACATTTGGAATCGAAGCAAATTTGAATGGTGGTGGACGAAGCTATTTCGTTGGCGTGAAGTATATTGCGTGTATGTATGTGGGAAAGCAGTGACAGCTGCGTCT
>JAPXFY010006108.1:10000-13418 GCA_030674185.1 Monoplex corrugatus
TGGGTACCCAGTACGCACGCCTACCAAACACAGAGTCAACAGATTGTGCAGCAATAACTCCAGGTTCCAGGGTTCGTTTCCCGTGCGTTTAGGCCTTGACTTTTCTCAGAAAAATCGAACTGAACGTCTAATCCTTCGGAAGAGAACGAAAAACGAGTAATACCCGTGTGCCTTCTCGCCTGCGCACGCTAAAGATCCCACAGCAGTTGGAAATCGTGTAGAGCAGAGCTTTCACCCGGCTGTCTTGGTATAAAAACATTAGAGAGATGTGTTGATTTCCCAGGTCACTGCGCTTGAAGGCCAATTAGCTTTCTGCCTTTCTAAAATCTTTGTAAAACATTTGAGTGACGCTGCACTGCGGTGACGCGCTGTCAAAGAGGAGAGGAGTCGGAGTTTCATAATAATTATAATAATTACAATATTTATATAGCGCAAAATCTTGATAAAATCAAATCTAAGCGCTGAAGCAGACACACACGCAAGCACGCACGCACGCACGCACGCACACACACGCACGCACACACACACACACACACACACACACACACACACACACAACACGCATGGCTATAAATGGGGAGAAAGAATAAAAGCAATAAAAGCAAGAATAAAACCAATGGAAAATTATAGAGAGCATAGCATATACAATTATATATTATAACCATGTGATTCCCTCCGAGCGGAGACAGGCTGCAGAGGGGGGGGGGGGGGGGGGGGTTGAATGAGGTTAGGATTTTATGCGGAGGAGAAAAGGTGAGTTTTGAGAGCGGACTTGAAGGAGACAAAAGTAGGTTGCTGACGGACTGAGAGAGGAAGTTTGTTCCAGGAGAGTGGACCAGAAACAGAGAAGGCTCGTGGACCATAGGTATTGAGCTTAGTGCGTGGAAAGCGAAAAGTCAGAGGATCGGAGGCAGAGCGGAGGGTACGTGAGGGAAGATAGATCTCAAGTAGGCTTGACAGGTAATCGGGGGCTGCGTTATTGAGGCTTTTGTAGCACATGGTGTCTAGTTTGTACTGTATGCGCTTTGATACAGGGAGCCAGTGAAGTTGTGCCAGGAGAGGAGATATGTGGTCAGCTTTTTTCTTTTGAGTACAAGGCGTACAGCATTGTTTTGAATGCGCTGTAGGATGTCAATGGTGGAGGCAGGAAGACCAGACAGGAGTGAATTGCAATAGTCAATTCGAGACATTATGAAGGAGAGAACGAGTTTTGCAGTTGTTTCGACAGAGAGATACTTCCTGATCAGCCTTATACGATGGAGATGATAGTAGCAGGATCTGGCAGTTTGAGAAACAAAGTTGTTCATGGAGAGGGTAGAGTCAATGCAGACACCAAGGTTTTTAGCTGAATCAGAAATTGGGACTGATGTGTTACATAATGGGAGAGAAAGAGGAGGCAGCTGAGAAAGTTTCTGACGGGTGCCAATGAGGATAGCTTCTGTTTTGTCGTCATTAAGCTGAAGTCTATTGTGTGTCATCCAGTTCTTAATGTCCGAGTAACACTCAGTGGTGCGAGTCAACAGGCGCTGTATATTATCAGGTGAGTCACTGTCTTGAAGTTGGGTGTCATCAGCATAGAAGTGGTGTTTTATAGAATGGGAGTTGATGATGGTGGACAGGGGGGAGGTGTAAAGAGTGAAAAGAACAGGGCCAAGGACAGATCCTTGTGGAACACCACAGGTCAGGTATGCGGGTTGAGAGTAAGTGCTATTGATGAGAACGGTTTGTTTTCTGTTGGATAGGTATGAAGTGAACCAAGACAGAGCAATGTCAGAGATGCCAAAAGTATGATGAAGTCTAGAAAGGAGAATACCATGATCAATGGTATCAAAGGCTGCAGACAGATCAAGGAGTGTGAGGAGAGAGACTTTGCCAGTATCAGTTGCAAGGAGGAGATTGTTGAGAATGTGTAGTAGGGCAGTTTCAGTGCTATGGCACTGGCGGTAGGCTGACTGGAAAGGATTGAGGAGATTGTTGACAGACAGGTGAGAGTTCAGCTGGTTGAGGACGACTTTTTCAAGGAGTTTTGACAAGAAAGAGAGATTAGAGATAGGCCGGTAATTTTTCAGTTCATTTGGATTTAAATTGTGTTTCTTGAGGAGAGGGTGAACAATAGCAGACTTGAAAGAATCAGGGACAGTTCCAGTTTGAAGAGAAGTGTTGATGATGTCAGTGATGAATGGGAGGAGAGTAGGGAGACAGTCGGCGTAGAGAGAACCTGGAAGAGGATCCAGTTCGCAGGTTTTGAACGACATGGATCTGATTGTGTTGAGAATTTCTTCTTGTGAGACTGGGGTAAAAGTAGTAAGAGGTGTGCCAGAGAAGGAAGGGTCAGGTGGGCATGGTTGACAGGGTGTCCTGTCAAGCCTGTCACGAAGAGTTTGTATTTTGGTGGTTTCACATGATAAATCCACTGTGGCAAAAGAAACAAATGAATGAATGAATGAATGAATGAATGAATGAATGAATGAATGAATGAATGAATGAATGAATGAATGAATGAATGAACGAACGAACGAACGAACGAATAAATGAATGAACAAACGAATGAACGAACGAACGAACGAAGGAAAGAAGGAAGGAAGGAAGGAAAGAAGGAAGGAAGGAAGGAACGAACGAACGAACAAACAAACGAACGAACGAATGAACGAACGAACGAACGATTGAATGAATGAATGAATGAACGAACGAATAAATAAATGAACGAACAAACGAACGAACGAATGAATGAATGAACGAACGAACGAACGAACGAATGAATGAGTTAAGGAAGGAAGGAAGGAAGGATGGAACGAACGAACGAACGAACGAACGAATAAACGAACGAACGAACGAACGAATGAATGAATGAATGAATGAATGAATGAATGAATGAATGAATGTACTACCTGCAAAGTGTGCCCAAACTAACGTCATACACGCATCCGAAAATAGTCTGAAGACAAAAACAAACAAACAAACAAAACAAACAAACAAACAAACAAACAACCAACCAACCAAACAAACAAACAACCAAACAGGGAATATAATTATAACATGAGATATAATCCGACAACTATAAAATATGATCGCTTTCATATCAAGAAGAACCCAGCTTTAACGGAAAGCTTTTAAAACCGTTGTCTCGGATATTTCTTGAGTAATTTAAAACTACAAAGACTGAAACTGTAGCACGCTTGTATAAGATATAATAATTCTATACTCTAATTATGACTCGGATAATTGCCTCCATTGTTAAAGGGAAGGTACTCGTGTTTACATAACCTTTAAAGCTCTTGAGGGGTAGACAATGCTTTTATGCAACCTAAAACTTAAAGAAAAAACAACAACATAAAGACTGTTATTACATACCAATCGCCATGGTGTAGTGGTTAAAGCAACGGACTACCGACTGGAAGGTTGTGGGTTCGAATCCCCA
>JAPXFY010006109.1:0-2500 GCA_030674185.1 Monoplex corrugatus
CAGGAAGCTGGTGGATAGGCAAATCGAAGGGTTAATTTTTTTGTTTTGCTAGGATGGTTCACAATGCAGGATGCGGGAGTTAAAGGACAAGATTAGACAAAACAATATGAACAATTCCTCGGTTTCTCGGTGTATAGACAAAACAATATGAACAATTCCTCGGTTTCTCGGTGTATAGACAAAACAATATGAACAATTCCTCGGTTTCTCGGTGTATAGACAAAACAATATGAACAATTCCTCGGTTTCTCGGTGTATAGACAAAACAATATAAACAATACCTCGGTTTCTCGGTGTATAGACAAAACAATATAAACAATACCTCGGTTTCTCGGTGTATAAACAAAACAATATGAACAATACCTCGGTTTCTCGGTGTATAAACAAAACAATATGAATAATACCTCGGTTTTTCGGTGTATAGACAAAACAATATAAACAATACCTCGGTTTCTCGGTGTATAGACAAAACAATATAAACAATACCTCGGTTTCTCGGTGTATAGACAAAACAATATGAACAATACCTCGGTTTCTCGGTGTATAGACAAAACAATATGAACAATACCTCGGTTTCTCGGTGTATAAACAAAACAATATAAACAATACCTCGGTTTCTCGGTGTATAGACAAAACAATATGAACAATACCTCGGTTTCTCGGTGTATAAACAAAACAATATGAATAATACCTCGGTTTCTAGGTGTATAGACAAAACAATATGAACAATACCTCGGTTTCTCGGTGTATAGACAAAACAATATGAACAATACGTCGGTTTCTCGGTGTATAGACAAAACAATATAAACAATACCTCGGTTTCTCGGTGTATAGACAAAACAATATAAACAATACCTCGGTTTCTCGGTGTATAGACAAAACAATATAAACAATACCTCGGTTTCTCGGTGTATAGACAAAACAATATAAACAATACCTCGGTTTCTCGGTGTATAGACAAAACAATATAAACAATACCTCGGTTTCTCAGTGTATCTGCCATATCAAAATATCTGTTCCCTTCTTTGCGGTAGAGAAACATGATTGGGTGACGCCCTAACATAAACAAAGCGATACATGTAATTGTGTTTATTACAGATGAAAGTCAATGTGTCATTGTGGAAACACCATTCGCATTTTTTTTTTTTTTTTTTTTTTTACATGAGCACTATAAATGTAAATAATGTCTTCTTCAAAAACGCCACCATCCTCACAGTTACTTTTATGAAACAGTGCACTGGTGGCATAACTATGATGTTTCTAACGTGAAAAATGCTATATAGTGCGATTGTTGAAATATCTAGTGGTTGAAATTCAGTGCTGCTATAAAGTCTTCCAGAATAAAAACAAACCTTTGTATGGTCAGACTTCAATGTTAGAGCTCTACCTCTACGCCAATCAGGTCTTTTGTAATCAAATACTGTATTTTAACCATTTCCTTTAACACAATGAAATACTTATTGCGGCACCAGCTCCATCGTTTGTGTGTCAACGCCTGGGTGTCTGCAAATGATTTATCAGCTATAGACTTTTACAAAGTAGTCTGCATAGCAGTGCATGCCAGTGTTGTGTAATATTTGTACGACTGCTCACATAGGCTGGCTCATGTGAAAGTCATGCTGCTCTCTCAATGAAAGATGAACCGTCACAGGGACGCCCCCACCCCCCCTTATGTTTGTTCATAAGTCAGTATTAAAGTAGTGTTATTTTTATTAGAAGTCCTGAACAAGTTAAAATGCTTCCCCAAAATTGTATAAGTATTTTCGCCTTATACTTGCATTTCACATTCTCTCATTTTTAACTGTATTTAGTGCTGTCGTAGCCTACTAATTTAGATGTCTTGCCTTGTCGTGTCTTGTCTGGTTGTATCAAATACGCGTTCTGATTCTTTTTCGTTTTTTTCTGGTTCCAATTTAGACGATATGTTTACACTGTGTCAACTCTACCTACCTTTTCTCTGTGTGTTTTACACTACAATACATGCATGTATATATGTTTAGATGCCTTCTGTTCTTGCTATCTTAAATTTAAGTAACACGTCTGGATGTTTTCCTCATGGTGGGACCTGTCTAGCTCCCTGTCCCATGGCATGTACTGGTTTTAAAGAGAAGGCATTGTCTCCCTTAGAAGCTTATGTTTCTCGTGGGTTGTTCTGGATAGACGGTTGATTCACTCGATTAAAAACTTTGTTGTTTTTTTCAGTTCTTGCCTCTTTTTTTCTGTTAATTCTTGACATTGAAAAGTAGATAACCCTATTTTCTCTTTCTTGGAGCCCAAACTACTTTTTTTCTCTTTTCGTAAATACAAGCCAGTCCATTTATCATTGTAGTTAAAATAGCTCCTTTGCTGCCATAGGCTCCTGTTTGTAATCAACGCGTTTGCTGCATAGAGGAATTTTAGACATGGTTAGGCATTTTAAGAGTTTTGGAATGAACTGGACCTGTGCCTAAACAAAGTGTTGAGCTTTAAGCTCACACCACCTGAGTAACAGACACATTAA
>JAPXFY010006110.1:0-2500 GCA_030674185.1 Monoplex corrugatus
GTTGTTGTTGGTTGGCTATTGGCTAGTTATGGACCTTTTGTTGTTGTTGTCTATTGCTAGTTATGGACCTTGTTGGTTGTTGGTTGTCTATTTGCTAGTTATGGCCTTGTTGGTTGTCTATTGGCTGTTATGGACCTTGTTGGTTGTTTGTTGTCTATTGGCTAGTATGGACCTTGTTGTTTGTTGTCTATTGGCTAGTATGACCTTGTTGGTTGTTTGTTGTCTATTGGCTAGTTATTGACCTTGTTGTTGTTTGTTGTCTATTGGCTAGTATTGACCTTGTTGGTTGTTTGTTGTCTATTGGCTAGTTATTGACCTTGTTGGTTGTTTGTTGTCTATTGGCTAGTTATGACCTTGTTGGTTGTTTGTTGTCTATTGGCTGTTATTGACCTTGTTGGTTGTTTGTTGTCTATTGGCTAGTTATGGACCTTGTTGGTTGTTTGTTGTCTATTGGCTAGTTATTGACCTTGTTGGTGTTGTGTTATGCTAGTTATTGACTTTGGTTGTGGTTTGCTATGACCTTGTTGGTTGTTTGTTGTCTATTGGCTAGTTATTGACCTTGTTGGTTGTTTGTTGTCTATTGGCTAGTTATGGACCTTGTGGTTGTTTGTTGTCTATTGGCTAGTTATGGACTTGTGGTTGTTTGTTGTCTATTGGTAGTTATGGACCTTGTTGGTTGTTGGTTGCTATTGGCTAGTTATGACCTTGTGGTTGTTGGTTGGCTATTGGTTAGTTATTGGACCTTTGGTTGTTGGTTGTCTATTGGCTAGTTATTGACCTTGTTGGTTGTTGGTTGCTATTGGCTAGTTATGGACCTTGTTGGTTGTTGGTTGTCTATTGTAGTTATGGACCTTGTTGGTTGTGGTTGTCTATTGGCTAGTTATGGACCTTGTTGGTTGTTGGTTGCTATTGGTTAGTTATGGACCTTGTTGGTTGGCTATTGGCTAGTTATGGACCTTGTTGGTTGTTGGTTGTCTATTGGCTAGTTATGGACCTTGTTGGTTGTTGGTTGGCTATTGTTTAGTTATGGACCTTGTTGGTTGTTGGTTGTCTATTGGCTAGTTATGGACCTTGTGGTGGTTTGGTTGGCTATTGGCTAGTTATGGACCTTGTTGGTTGTTGGTTGGCTATTGGCTAGTTATGGACCTTGTTGGTTGTTGGTTGGCTATTGGCTAGTTATGGACCTTGTTGGTTGTTGGTTGTCTATTGTTTAGTTATGGACCTTGTTGGTTGTTGGTTGTCTATTGTTTAGTTATGGACCTTGTTGGTTGTTTGTTGTCTATTGTTAGTTATGGACCTTGTTGGTTGTTGGTTGTCTATTGGCTAGTTATTGACCTTGTTGGTTGGTCTATTGGCTAGTTATTGGACCTTGTTGGTTGTTTGTTGCTATTGGCTAGTTATGGACCTTGTTGGTTGTTGGTTGGCTATTGGCTAGTTATGGACCTTGTTGGTTGTTGTTGTCTATTGCTAGTTATGACCTGTTGGTTGTTGTTGCTATTGGCTAGTTATGGACCTTGTTGGTTGTTGGTTGGCTATTGGCTAGTTATGGACCTTGTTGGTTGTCTATTGGCTATTATGGACCTTGTGGTTGTTGTTGTCTATTGGCTAGTTATGACCTTGTTGTTGTCTATTGGCTAGTTATGGACCTTGTTGGTTGTTTGTTGTCTATTGGCTAGTTATGACCTTGTTGGTTGTTTGTTGTCTATTGGCTAGTTATGACCTTGTTGTTGTTTGTTGTCTATTGGCTATTATGACCTTTTGGTTGTTTGTTGTCTATTGGCTAGTTATGACCTATGGTTGGTTGCTATGGCTAGTATGACTTGTTGCTAGCTATTAGGACCTTGTTGGTCTTGTTGACTATGGCTAATATACTTAGTTTCTATTGCATTATGACCTTGTTGGGTTGTCTATAGGCTAGTTATTGACCTTGTTCGTGTTGTTGCATGGCCATTATGCACCTTTATTCTATGCCTATTATGACCTTGTTGGTTGTTGTTGTCTACATATGACCTATGTATCATAGGACCTTGCTCGTTGCTGTTCTATTGGCTAGTTATGGACCTTTGTTGTTGTTGTCTTTGTTTGCTTGTGCTCTATTGGCTAGTTATGACCTTTGGGTGGCTAGTATTAGACCCGTTGGTGTCTATTGGCTAGTTATTGACCTTGTTGGATGTTGGTTGTCTATTGGCTAGTTATGGACCTTGGTTGTTGTTGGCTTGCTAGTTATGGCTTTTTTTGTTATTCTTTATGGACCTTGTTGGTTGTTGGTTGGCTATTGGCTAGTTATGGACCTTGTGGTGGTTGGTTGGCTATTGGCTAGTTATGGACCTTGTTGGTTGTTTGGTGTTATTGGTAGTTATGGACTTGTTGGTTGTTGGTTGGCTATTGTTTTTTTGGACCTTGTTGGTTGTTGGTTGGCTATTGGCTAGTTATGGACCTTGTGGTGGTTGGTTGTCTATTGGTAGTTATGGACCTTGTTGGTTGTTGTTGGCTTGTTTGT
>JAPXFY010006111.1:0-13414 GCA_030674185.1 Monoplex corrugatus
CGATGCCATGCATCTTTTTTGTAGAAGAACTCCTGTTTCTATCTGTAAAGCAGATAGACAAGGGGGAGGAGTGACTTGACCTACTGACCCTGACCTTGTCATTGATCCTATGGGCAGGAAGAAGACGGCAGTTTGCCAGTGATGTTAACATGGTTACACAAGACTGGTAAAAATCCCTGGTGCTATGTTGTTGACTCTGAGAGAGAGGAAGAGAGAGAGAAAGAGAGAGACAGAGACAGAGACAGAGAGAGAGACAGAGAGACAGAGAGAGAGAGAGAGAGAGGCAGATAGAAAGACAAAGAGAGAGAGAGAGACAGACAGACAGACAGACAGAGGACCAAGACAGAAGACAGAGAAAGAGAAGGAAAGAGAGAGAGAGAGAGAGAGGAGAGAGAGAGAGACAGAGAGAGAGAGAGAGGCACATAGACAGACAGACAGACAGACAGAGGGCGAGAATGAGAGAGACAGAGAGAGAGAGGGGAGAGAGAGAGAGCGAGAGGGAGAAGGGAGAGAGAGAGAGAGAGAGGGAGGGGGGAGACAACGAGAGAGAAAGAAAGAGAGAGGGGTTGAGAGACAGACAGGCAAACAGACAGCGAGAGAGATTGAGAGAGTTAGAGAGAGAGAGAGAGAGGAGAGTTTAGAGAGAGAGAGAGAGAGATAGAGAGAGCGATATACCGACAGACTGACAGACACACAGACACACAGACACACAGACACACAGACAGACAGACAGAAGACTAGGAGAGAAACAATGTGTGAACAGACAGATGATATTTATGATAACGTTAACAGTGCTCTAGATACCTCATCATCATCATCAGGTGCCCTGCCGCAAGCCGTTGGCGATCATGGACCTATATCTGTCTCTATCTCTCGTTGCCCCTAGCATCTCCCCCACCCTTCTCGTCCCCAGCCATCTGCAAGTCCGTCCATCATTTTCTTCTAGATACCTACAAATCTATAAACAAAAATACAACGAAATATACATGTAACACACATACACGTTTTTCATCCATTAACATCATCAATACCATCCATAAACAACATACTTCAAGAATGCAAGAAATCAGGATATGAGAAGTATAACAAGGTTAATTCAAACCAAAGGATTCACAGAAAAGATGAGCTTTTAGTTGAGTCTTAATATAAATAGAGGAAAGGTTGAGACAAATTTCTCAGATCAAAGGACTCATTATTCCACAGAGAAGGTTCAACATTATATTGAAAGTTAGGAAAGTATGAGTCCTTGCGTCTGTGTCGAGAATATTGAATTAGACGAATATCAAAGAAGAGCGAAGAACGAAGATCTGGTCTTCTTTTTTTTTTGTTCTCATACCTGACGTCGACTCATCAATCATTGATATCGTGACCTACCTTCAAATAAAACCGCGTCCTCCGGAACTGGTCAGCAACGGTAATAAACCAACGAAATTGATAATTGTAATAGATTGGAAAATGTCAAGCAATTTTTAAAAAACTCTCTGATCAGCAACGCTAACAAAGAAAAAAAAAAAAACCAACGAAAAACAACAACAACAAAACAAACAAACGAACAACAACAAAAACAAACAAAAAGCAAAAAACAACAACAACAACAACAAACAGACAAACAAACAAAACAACAAAAACAAACAAAAAACCCTCGTGATAATTGTAATAGACTGGAAAACGTCGTCATTTTAACAATCTTTGTTCAGCAATGCTAATAAAGCTACAAAATTGATAATTGTAATGACTAGAAAATGTCAAGCCACTTCAACAAATCTCTCTTTATTCTTTATACACAACAAATATTATAGAAAAAAACAGATTACGTACATATCAAAGTCAATGTAACCCTGAAAAACATCAGTAAAATAACACTTGAGGGTGAAGATACGAAAATGACTAACTATCACAATAGTGGGGAAAAAAATAAAAATATTGTCCAAAAGGTTTCTAAATAGATGCTGTTGACACATCTTTCTCAAAAATGCAGTAATTTTAGGCAAGGTTTTGATGTATATGTTCTCGACTTTACATGTAGTACCATGCCATTAACTTATGTAACTCCACAACGATCCACACCTTTGATCCAAATGTGGTAAAGATCCCTTCAGAAACAGCTGAAAACTATTCTGAACTAGAAAAACAGAAGAATAGAATCAGAATGCGTATTTGATAAAACAAAACAAGACAGATGTACATTTTTGGCCAACTGGCCTTTATCAAGCGTATACAGAAGACAAAAAAGAGTAAGTGCACAACACAGCATCAAAACAAAAAACAAACAAATAAACAAACAAGCAAACAAACAATCAAACAAATAAACAAACAAACAAACAAGCAATACTCCAAGCAAGGAAGGAAGCGAGCAAGCAACGAACAAACAAACAAACAAACAAAAAAACCCAAACAAACAAGCAAACAAACACACCACACACAAACAAACAAACAAACAAAACACACAAACACACAAACACACACAAACACACAAACAAACAAACAAACACACAAACAAACAAACAAACAAACAACCAACCAAACCAAACCAAACCAAACCAAACCAAAACCAACCCCAAAACCAACCCAAACCCAAACCAAACCAAAACCCCAAACCCAAAACCAAAACCAAACCCAAAACCAAACCCAAAACCAAACCCATCCCCAACCCAAAAACAAACCCAAAACAACCCCCAAAACAAACCCCAAAACAAACCCCAAACAAACCCCAAACCAAGCCCAAGAACAAATCCAAAAACAAACCCCAAAACAAAACAAAACAAAACAAACAAAACAAAAACGGTAGACAACTCACGAAATGTTGCAGTTGAGAAGAAGAAAAAATCAGTGTGTTTTTTTGTCACAGCTACAGACATACACACCAACACACGGACACACGCATCTCTCTTCAGTCGACATAAAGCAATTCAATTTTTTTTGTATACAAAAAGAGGAAATTAAGAAAAAGAATTAAAAGCAGATCGTGACAAATTCTACAGTTTGAAAACCCTTGGCAGGAACAGATCACCCATGCACCCAGCTACAACAGCTACCTGTACCCTTTTTTTTTTAAATGAGGCGAGTAAAGCACCAAGAGAAAGGAGATGGTTACTGCCTCCATGATGTTGTCACTGAAAGAGATTGAATCTCGTAGCGTTACAGATGCTGGCATCTTTATTATTAATATAATTCATTTTTTCTCGTTATTATTCAGTTTTTTGACTTTCACTGCATGTACATCTCCCCATCCTCTCTGCCCTCAACTACTCTGCAAGTTCGTCCAGTGTTTTCTCCCTGGGTCTACCTGGTGCTCTTTTACTCTCCAACTTTCCTGTTGTGACTAGGTGCTCTAATTCCTTTTGCCTCATAAAATTCTTCTAGCAGATCTAAATGTATTTACGAGACACCTCACATAATTTTAACGTTTAGGATCCTTCTAGCAGATCCGAAATTGTTGAATAAACCCCTTACAATAGTTTCAAAATCTAGAACCCTTCTTGGAGATCCAAATGAGTTGAAGACACACCTCACATAGTTTAACACTCAGATTCCTTTTGGCAGATCAAACATGTTGAAGAGAAACCTCATGGTTTTACCACTTAGAATCTTCTAGCAGATCCAAAGATTCTGAAGAGACACCTTGTATGGTTTTAACATTTAAAAATCCTTCTAGCATACCCAAACGTGTTGAGGACACACCTTATCTGGTTTAAAACTATAATCCTTCTAGCAGATCTAAAAGCGTTGAAGAGACACCCTCATATGGTTTTAACACTTAGAATCTTCTAGCAGATCCAAATGTATTGAAGAAACACCTCATGATTTTAAAACTTACAATCCTTCTAGCAGATCCAAATGTGTTCAGAGGCATTGCATAGTTGTTTTTACATTCAGAAGCTTTCTAGCAGATCCAAACGTTTGAAGAGACACATTATATATGGTTTAACACTTAGTTTCAGGTTCAGTTTCAGTTTCTCAAGATGACGTCTCCGCATTCGGAACGAATTCCAGATGCACTAACGCACAGGTGCCATGTGTATGGTGATCATGGCACAAGCCTTAACCTGCACAATAAACCCATGAGCTGGCCAGGTCCTGAGGCCCTACCTAGACAATCACTTTGAATCCTTCGAGCAGACCCAAACGTTTTGAAAAAGACATCTCATATAAAAGTTAATATTTAGAAACCTCCTAGCAGACCTCATGGTTTTTAAAACAAGATATCTCTAGCAGACCCAAACGATTTAAGATACCTCATGGTTTTTTAACATTTAGAAACCTTCTAGCAATCCACACATATCGGCACCTTGGTCCCGGTTTACTGACGGCTGGCAAATTTGCGCGGAGCGAATATGGACATGTCCGAGTGCGATTAAACCCTCTTGAACAAACTCCAAACTCAAAATGCCAGCTCTTAATTCCCAGTCCAATGTTTGTAAATGAGTTCAGCTTTCATGAGCAAATTCCCAAGTAGAGCAAAAATCCCAGAATTACTTACTTAAGAGGATTGATTGTGAAATTGGCTCCTTCATTTTGTGCAATGTCTCTTTGCCATTGAGGAGCTGAAATTGTCAGAGTTTTCTCAAAACTCGCTTTTACTGCCCCGTAAAGCGATAATTATTCTTAAAGTGAGTGAGCGAGTGAATGAGTGAGAGAGAGAGAGAGAGACATAGAGAGAGAGAGAGAGAGAGAGAGAGAGAGGGAGTGTGTGTGTGTGTGTGTGTGTGTGTGTGAATGTGTGCGCTTCTGTGCGTGTGCGTAAATGTTTTTGTGTGTGGTTTAATGTGTGTGACGTGTATGTGCGTGTGTATGTTTGTGTGTGTGCGTGGTGTTGCGCACGCGCGTTCTGCGTGGGGAAATGCGTGCGTGCGTATTGTGTGTGCGTGTGTGTATGTGTGTGTATGTGTGTGTGGCGTGTTGAAATGTGTGTGTATGTGTGTGCGTGCGCTTCTGTGTGTGTGCATCTGTTTGTTTGTTTGTGTGTGTGTGTGCGTGTGCCTGTGTGTGTGTGCGTTTGAGTTTCTGTGTGTGTGCGTGAATCTGTTCGTGCGCGCGCGTGCATGTGTGTATGTGTGTGTGGGGTGTGTGTGTGTTTTGTGTGTGTGTGTGTTGTGTGTGTGTGATTGTGTTTTGTGTTTTCCCGTTCCATGATTTAACGTTTTTTTCATTAAAGTGATATTAGACGGGTAAAAAATGGAAAGGGAGGATGATTTTTTTTTGGGGGGGGGGGGGAAGGGATAAGGGGAACAGAGTAAGAGACGGAAAAAAAATTAAAAGGAATCGGCAAAAGGGCTTTAGAAAAAGGATATGTATGAACAAGAAATGAAACTAGAACAACGCTAACATCAAATGTAAAAAAAAATCGTCATAAAAAGCAAAAAAAACAAAATAAAATAATAATTAAATTAATAACCTTAAAGTAACGCATTAAAAAGCTAATCCACAGCTTGTGAACACAACGATGAAAAGTTACCGTACCCACCTCCACATTTTTACTGATGGGTCAGTCTTAGCAAATCAGAGCGCTGGAGCAGCGTTTTATGTTCCAAAATTTAACATTAAAAAGTCTTTTTTTCATTGGGGCAAATGTATCTATATATACAGCTCAAAATTTGGGTTTCGCTTTTTGTTCAAGCGTTGCATTATTTAATAAGCCTTCGGCCTGTGTCTTTCAAAGTATTTCCCTCTTTGTTAAATCAAAATCTTTTATTATATGCCTTACAGTCTTTTTGATACAGACACAAGACCTGATTTAATAATTGAGGCAAATCATCTAATACACTGTTTAAAGATAAATGGCTCGAAATCAGTTTATGCTGGGTGGCCTTCTCACGTTGGTCTTCACGGTAACAACGTATTGACAGAGAAACTAAATCCGGTGCACTCCGTTCTGAAAATTCCATAGAATTACATGTTAACACCTCGGTAAAAGAAGCTTACAACCGCTAAAAATTAGCATCATGGATTCGATTTCATAAAACATTTAAATGAAAAATTTGTGTCTAAAAAAAGAATAAAACTTTCAGTTCAAAATATATGTAAAAAATGCAGTATTCTTCGTTTTATTATTTGAGTTTAATTGTTACCACATATTTCGTATTCAACTGAACGCTTTGAAAACAAAATTTTGTAAAAACGTTTTATGTATTTGCGGTGAAAATTCACATTGTATCACTGTTTGTTTTACTGCAGAAAGCTTCGTTTTTTTTACCAAAGATTTTTTACACAAGGAAACTATCTTGAAAAGCATTTTAAAGAAGTAATATCAGATCAAGTTCTGTTAGTTAAAATTCAGAATCTTTGGGTTTTCACAGTCCTTGTTAGTGTGTGTGTGTGGGGGGGTGTGTTGTGTGTGGGGTGTGGTGTGTTTTGTGTGTGTGTGAGTGTGTTTGTGTGTGTGTGTGGGGTGTGTGTGTGTGTGTTTGTGTGTTCAGTCGATTTCAATCAATATCTCGGGCTTTTAAGAGAACGAAAATGAAATCAGTCTCCTCTTCGCTAAAGAACATGCATAATTAATAAAACGTTCAAAATAGATGAAAGTACTATTTAGCTGTATAAGGATGATGGGGATTATATACTAATTTATCAATTCAGTAATCAATTTTAAAGTCCATAGGCTGGCTTTGCAATGATTGATGAGTTCGGAATTTGATCAAGACAGATTCAGCTTACAAAGACAAGTCAGTATGCGCTCTAGCCAAATATGCAGATCTAGCAGACTCCTTCAGTCCCAGTTTTTTCCCAAAGACTTGTCAGAGCGTTTTGGCAGGAAATGTAAGGAATATGCCATGATAAGTTTGAGTCGTAATCCATCAAAACGGCCTCTGTGGCGCCCCAAGCATATGGAATTTGTTCCGAGCGGGGGCAGGGACCTTCTTGAGAGATTTGAACTTAAGCGTTGTAAAAATCCTGTGCTCTGGCAAGATCTCGGAAAAAAACAAACAAACAAACGAAACAGTTTTGAGGGGAAGGGACCTCCGAAACACTAAGCGACACCACCAGAAGGACGGAAACATGAAAATGTACAGAGAACAAACCCAGGCGTTTTTTTTTTTTTTATTATTATTTGTTTGCTTTTTAGTTGGTTGTTTTGTTGTTGTTTTTTTACGATTTCGGTGAGGATTTAACTCGAATCTCAGATCTTGAGTCCCGGTTCTATCAAAAGTCCGCAAGTCTGTTTAACCCTTTGACTCCGGCATCCTGTCCACCGGCACCCTTGCTATGGTTCAACAATGCAAGCAAAGCAAAAAATTAACCCCTTTTACTCTGTCTGTCTGTCTCTGTCTCTGTCTGTCTGTCTGTCTGTCTCTGTCTCCCCCCCTCTCTCTCACAGAACATACTACACCTCACGGATAAGCCCCTCCTTCCGTCGATCTCAATCAAAATCTCTGGGTGAGGGAGTCAAGGGGTTAAGTTTTTGCGTTGGTGGATAGGGTGCAAGAGTCAAAAAGGTTAAAAATCCAGTGATCCAGATGGGGATTCGAACCGATCACACCTTCGTAGCTATCTAAACGGAGCACTGACTAACTGACCGAACAGATCAGCCATGTTTTTTTTTATTTTTTTAAACCACGCACAATTCGAGAGTCGCAGGGCATAAAGCGTGGTGGCGGTTGTCTCCCTTCCTCGCTGCGTGCAGTGGAAATGATTCCTTCCCTTCCACACACACACACACGTCCCCGTTTCGTCTGCTGCGACACACACTGAAACTGACAGTGAGGGGGGTGGCAGTCAGGCCCGTAGGACGGTAGACCTTCCTGTTCTTATTCTTAATTTTTGCTTAAAGCCCAACCGACTGCGCAGCTCTTTTCATTTGTCTCTGATGTAGAATACCCAAACATTTGTCTTATTCTAATGTACTGCAGAATGACTGATGAAGTCGATTTAAGGAAGATCATAAATTTCAACATAAAGGCAGGCTTTAACAGAGTGAAGAATACACTCTTGTTCTATTTCATAAACGACAATATTTTTGAAAGATTCGTTTTCTTTTCAAAAACATATACGTAATCGAACGAACGAACGAAAGAAAGGACCGGACGAACGAACGCACGAAAGAACTCACAAGCAAGCAAGCGAACAAGCCAGCCAGCCAGCCAGCAAGCAAGCAAACAAGCAAGCAAGCAAAAAAAAAGCATACTTTCATCGCCGAAGTATGAATGTTGTTAATTTCGTAGTGTTCGACCATTTGTTTGTTTGTCTGTTTTTTTTTTATGTGCACGTTCGTAAAAATTTTCTTTAAAACAATATCTTCACATGTATTTCTTTATTCACTATATTTAAACATATGCATATAATTGCATTTAATGTGTGTTAATGATGCCTATTAAGTATGCATTGTATACATTTTAAAGTGCTTGTAAAGTTTTAAAATTTTGTACATGAAAACACGTTAAAAAAGGGATTAAGTTGGGTGGCGGGTTGGGTGGAAAATCGGATTGGGTTGTGTTGGACTAAATTTAGATTGCATTGGGTTGGGTTTCCCCACTTTGTTTTTTTTTGCTTGCTTGTTTGTTTGTAAAAAACGGATTTTCTTTTGCGTTGAGGACATGTTTGCTCTCTAAAAGGGAAAAAGCACACCGCCATTATATAGCCGCCACCGTTTTTTTTTTTTCCTTTTTCCCATAGCGTGTTTTTTGTTTCATCTATAAAAATTCTGTCTTTTTTCTTGTTGTTGTTGTTTTCTGTTTTCACAATGGCCAGAGAAGATCTCTCATTGCCGTGGGATCTTTAACAGTACTTGCTATAGGACCCTGTTTGCATCAATCACTACCCTCACAGTCAGAGAGATCAGGGACCAGAAAAGACAGGGAGTAAGGAAAAAAGAGTGAGAGAGAGAGAGAGGGAGGAGAAGAGACAGACAGAGAGAAAAGAGAAAGAGAAAGAGAGAGAGAAGAGGACAGACAACAGAGAAAAAGAGAAGAGAAAGAAGAGACAGATAAAGAAAGAAAGAGAGAAGAAGGAGACAGAGAAAGAAAAGAGAGAGAGAGATAAAGGAGAGAGTGAGAGAGAGAGAGAAAGAGGAAAGAGAGGAGAGAGAGAGAGACAGACAGCAGACAGACAGACAAACGACATACAGACAGACAGTAACAGACAAGACAGAAAATTTTACACGTACCAAAAGAAAATAATGATAACAGGGAGAAAAAGCGGAGGACGGGAGGTTGAAAGACATTGAAATAACGAAGAAATTGCTGCGGTAATTGTCCCTAGTGTTTACAAAATTGTCAGGACGCTAGAAACCCCGTTTGGATTCCGATCTAACAAATATTTTTGTTCTCATTGCCTCTTGATTTTAACCTGGCGCTCTAGGTGCTAACTTGTCTTCAGGATGAGAAGTTTAAGCAAGTTCGGGGTGAAGCCATTGTATCGAAGGATATGAGCGATGAGTACAGAAATAGAGCGGAAAGTACAGGAAAAGAAAGACAGGAAGCAATTCGCAAAAGACAAGCAGGAGCAGTTACCAAGGGGCAATACTAACCGAACCGTTTTGCAATCTAATACGGTTTGGACAGAAGCCATGGATGTAAAATGTTCAATACAACCAAGTATTATATTAAAAAGAAATAAGAGGAAGCAGGGGAATTTTTAAATTCAACTAAGTAAACTAACTCTTGAGAGCACGGAGTTATCTCCCATGTAGAATTTTTCAAACCCAACACAGTTTGCGCTACCCATTTAGCTAGCATAGACGCAGCCACAAAGCATAGGAGTGGTAAGCTCAGAACATTTCCTACATGGGAGATAACTCCGTGACTCTCAAGGGTTTTGTTACTTATTGATTTTTTTATTATTATTGTCTCCGCTGCAGGGGGGGATTAAGATAGTTGATATCGATCGCTTTGATATTCCACTGTGCTGTGTTGTTACGTTTTTTAGCTCGCATAATTTATAGTTTTGTTTATTCTTATGACTCCCCGCACCCTAATTCCACCAACTGCCAAAAAAAATTCTGACCCTTTTCACTCCATCACCCGTTCCACCAGCTTTCTGCAAGAATCTAGTGGATGGGGTGGGGGGAATCAAAGAGTCAGGTTTTTGTTTTGCTGCATGAATGGCAATTGGGAGGATGCTGGTGGACAGGATGTGAGAGTTAAAGATCTCACGACATCCAACGGAGTTGTCCGTGGCAAAATTCAATAAAAAAAATTAAACAAAAAAAAAAAAAAGGAAAAAAAAAAAGAGAAAAAACTTGTTTTCCTAGGGCAGACAAAAAAAAACACACATACGGAATAAAACAGAAAACGGGGGCGCTGCGTTACGGCGACGTGCTCTCCCCAGAAAGAACAGCCCCAAATTCAAATGTTAAAAAAAATTGAAAAATATGACCAACGAATAAATTAACAAAAATAAATTGAATACAAACAAACAAACAAACAAACAAACAAACACAAACAAACAAACAAACAACAAACAAACAAACAAGCAAACAAACAAACAAACAAACAAACAAACAACAAAAAAACAAATTCAGAACTACACATGAAAACGAACACTAATGAAATATAGATGTATAAATTTTACTTAAATTTCCGAGGGTTTGAGATTTTGCTGAAATGTATGCACTGATAAAATAGTAAACAAACAAACAAACAAATTCCAGACTAAAACATGAAAACGAACACTAATGAAATATAGATGATAAATTTTACTTAAATTTCCGATTTTGAGATTTTGCTGAAAGTTGCACTGATAAAATAGTAAACAAACAAATTCAAACAGAATTACATATAAAAATGAACGCAATTGAAATACAGATGTTTATAATTAAATTTCCGTTGGTTGATATTTCGCGCTCTTCTACACCACAGACACAGACACACAGACTCAAACAAAAGACACAGACACACACACACACACACACACACCACACACACACACACACACACTTACACACACACAAACGCACACACAACAGACAAAACAGACACACACACACACAAAACACACACATACAGACACACAACACACACACATACAGACACACACACAGACGCAAACACACTGACACAGATACACACAGACACACAGACACATAGACACACGTACGCAAAACATGCACACAAACAAACAAACAAACAAACAAACAAGCAAACAAACAAATAAACAAACAAACACACACGCGCCGATACACACACAGACGGAATACACACACACACACACACACACACACGCACACAGACGGAATACACACACACACACGCCAACACACACGCGCACACACACACACACACACTCACACACAGACGCACACATACACACACATGCACAAACACACACATACAAACACACCCCACACACACATACACACAAACACAAACACAGACACGAAAGACGTACACACACACACACCCCAAAACACACACACACACACACACACACATCAGACACGCACCCCATACACACACACACAAAACACATACATACACACACACACACATCAGACACGCACACACACACACACACACAAAGTGGATAGGAGCAACCATGAGCAGACGATACAGGACATGGTACCCAGTGCCAGACACCTAGTCATCATCTTCCTTCTAAAGATTTCCTTTCTTCCTTCTTCTCACCCTCTCACAGGCATGCGAGCGTCGCTTGGACCTCCCCGCGTCGGCGGCATTGGTCAGGGGAGACAAGCCTTTGCCGCTGCGCCAGCCTAGGTGCTGTCCCCTGATCTGCTTTTCACTCCGGGCATTGCACACGCAGTAGCTGTGTGTGCGTGTGTGTTGGCGTGTGGGTCGCAGCATCTGCTACTACTTGGATTGGGGCCTCCTGGAACCTATGTGAAAAAGGGCAGACAACACACCACTTGCTGGAGAAAGTTCTAAGTTCAAAGTCTTCAGTTTTGAAGTTCTTCGAAGGACCAACACTTTGTGAAACCTTTACGTGCTTCTTTCTCTGTCTGTGTGGAGATTTATATATTGTTTAAATTACAGTTTTGTGTGTTTATCTAGTCAACATCATTCACCATTGTTTTAACTGAAAATAGGAGATGTGTGAGTCTGGTTTTGTTCAGTGGTGGTTGGAAAATACTCATTTTCTTTCTTGTGCTGAAAATGTATGTTGTATTTTTTCTTTTTTTTTCAACCCCTTCGTGGTATAGTAAGTGGTGATGGTGTACGCTCCATTTGATGTTTGACAAAAAAAGTCTGTATCGCGTTGAACGGGCAATTCATTGTTTGTTTATGTTATCGAACAAAGTGGAATTAAACACGTCATTTGATGGTACCTTTTCCCTTCTGAAAATGCCGTCTCGAAAATAGCCGATTGTTTACTTTGAGAAAAGAAGAAGGGAAAAAAAAAAGAAAAGGAAAAAAAGTTGACGATGTTGTTGTTAAGATGTCTGAATGCTAAGATTATATAATGTACAAAAATTAACACTGTGTGGGGTGTTGTAAAAATATTTTATTAGCACATTGGTTTGTCGATTAAAATTTTTTTTTTAACGTTTTTGCAAGTGTCTACGTTTTTTAACAACGCCGATTAGGAATTGTTCTGGGGAAACTTGAACAATTCAACAATACCACGGTGCTGAATTGTGTTGTGTATATTGTTTTGGGGTCTGTGGTGACTTTTAAAGTGTCCTTCTCTGTGAATATCGATGTGAACGTCGCTCTCACACTAGCAGCAGTCAGCTGGTATGATTAGTGTTACGGCTGGAGCGGGTGATCGTCAAAGAGTTCGGAAGAAAACGGGTTTTTTTAGTATTTCTTAGTGTACTGTGTATGTGTGTGTGTGTGTGTGACTGCGTGGTACTCCCTGTCCATCCTGTCATGGATGCGTTTGTTTGGTTTTCTGTGAAATCCATTGTTCTTGAACAAAAACCTGATTCCACTTGTGGAAAAAAAAATGGGGTTCGAACGAAGGGGAAAGGAAAACAAGTGTTTCCAAAGCGTCCGTGGGGTTGTAAAATTTTAAAAGTGAAAGGTCTGAAAAATCAGGTTGAACAAAACAACCTCCAAAACCACCCATAACTACATTCAGGGCGAGTTCCGTGCTTACTAAATCCCCCTGAAAATAAAAATGATAAGTTTGACACATAAGGGAAAAGCATATAGCGAAATAAGAAAGGACCGTACAGCAGTCATCCCGAGAATTGAATGAATTAAACGAAACAAATGATGGAGCTATTGAAGAAATGTGTAAAAATAGGACCTATAGAAGGTAGATAATCAGAAACAGGTGTCATTCCAAAGGGCAGATTAATCCTGGCTGCTGTAGCTGATGTCACGGTGTTGGGCTGATGGTCAAGATTTTTGTGAACGGTGAGGTAAAATGTGAAAAAAACAGGATTCAAAAAGCGAACAGGGGCTTGTGCTCCTTCTATTCGCACTGTGGGTTTTTCTCTTTGAGTGTTGAATCCCAAACAGCAAAAGTAATAAAAAGAAAAGTATTACAAAAAAAATAAATAAAACCCCCCCCATTT
>JAPXFY010006112.1:0-13411 GCA_030674185.1 Monoplex corrugatus
TCGGGTTTTTTTAAAAATTTACGTTTTTTATTTTCGTTATATTGATTTTGTTTATTCTTTTTGATATTGACTTTGTTTTCATGTTGATATTGACTGTTTTTTATTCTGGTTTTTACTTTTTAAGGGGTTTATTGACGTTTTTTATTCATGTTGATATTGACTCTGTTTATTCATGTTAAAATTGACTCTGTTTATTCGTGTTGATATTGTTGTTTATTCTGTTGATATTGACTGGTTTGTTTATCATGTTGATATTGACTGTGTTGTTCATGTTGATATTGGACTCTGTTTATTCTGTTGATATTGACTCTGTTTATTTTGTTGATATTGACTGTGTTTATCATGTTGATATTGACTCTGTTTTTTATTCATGTTGATATTGACTCTTTTTTTATTCATGTTGATATTTACTTGTTTGTATTTCATGTTGATATTGACTTGTTTATTCTGTTGATATTGACTCTGTTTATTATGTTTATTTGACTTGTTTATTCATGTTGATATTGACTGTGTTTTAATCATGTTGATATTGACTCGGTTTATTCATGTTGATATTGACTTGTTTTATTCATGTTGATATTTTACTTGTTTGTTTATTTATGTTGATATTGACTTGTTTATTCATGTTGATATTTACTCGTTGTTTATTCATGTTGATATTTACTCTTTTGTTATTCATGTTTATATTGACTCTGTTTTTTCATGTTGTATTGACTCTGTTTATTTAATTTATTGTTATTATTTATATTGATCTGTTTGTTTATTTCTTTAATTATTTATTTTTAAAGTTTATTGATTTTTACATTATTATTATCGTTATTCTTGATAAATCTTTTTTTTAGCCTGTAAAGACACTAGCAGGAAAAACAATCAATGGAAACCAACCCATAAACCTTTTTTTCAAACCCCCAAAAAGACCACACTAAAACACGTGGTATAATGGGAGGGGTGTTAAACAAAGGAAATTATTGAGGCATTATTTACATTATTTTACAAAGTTGATTTGATGACAGTGCGAGGGGTTTATGAGGTCAGGGGGTTTTTAGGGGAAATGAGTTTGGAGCGGTTGAAGGGGAAATGTTTTTTGGTTGTTTTACGGACTGGAGAGGAAGTTGTTCCCGGAGATGGACCGAAACGGGAAGGCTCTGACCATATTATTGTGTTAGTGCGTGTTACAAAGTTCAAGGATGGAGGCAGAGGGGGGGTATGAGGGACTGATTCATGGTTGAATAAAAGGGCTGGTATTAGTTTTTGTAGACTGTGTCTATTTGTATTTGTGTTTATACAGGGACAGTGAAGTTGTGCGGGGGAGATTGTGTGTTTTTCTTTTTTGACGGATGCAGTTGTTTGAATGCCCCGGATTCATGGTATGGGGGCGGAGCAGAAAGAGTGTTTATTCAATGGAAGACGTTTGAAGGGAAAGGAGTTTATTTATGTTGATATTGACTGTGTTTGTTTATTCATGTTGATAATTTACTGTGTTTGTTTATTCATGTTGATATTGACTGTTTTTTTATTCATGTTGATATTGACGTTTGTTTATTCTTTTTGATATTGACTGTTTGTTTATTCATGTTGATTTGACTGGGTTTTTTTTCATGGTGATATTGAATTTTTTGTTTGTCATGTTGATATTGACTGTTTTTTTATTCATGTTGATATTGACTTGTTTTTCATGTTGATATTGACTTGTTTATTTATGTTGATATTGACTTGTTTTATTCATGTTGTATTGACTGTGTTTTTTTTTCATGTTGATATTACTGTTTTTTTATTCATGTTGATATTGACTCTGTTTATTCTTTTGATATTGACTCGTTTATTCATGTTGATATTTTACTCTTTTTTATTCATGTGATATTGACTCTGGGTTTTTTCATGTTGATATTGACTCTGTTTATTCATGTTGATATTGCTGTGTTTTTTATTCATGTTGATATTGACTGTGTTTATTCTGTTGATATTGACTCTGTTTTTTTCATGTTGATATGACTTGTTTTTTTATTCATGTTGATATTGACTGTGTTTATTCATGGTTGATATTGACTCTGTTTATCATGTTGATATTGACTGTGTTTGTTTATCATGTTGAATTGACTGTGTTTGTTTATTCATGTTGATATTGACTGTGTTTATTCATGTTGATATTGACTGTTTTTCAGTTGATATTGACTTGTTTATCATGTTGAATTGACTCTGTTATTATGTTGATATTACTCTGTTTTTTCATGTGATATTGGACTTGTTTATCATGGTTTATATTGACTGTTTGTTTATTCAATGTTGATATTTACTTGTTTTTTCTGTTGATATTGTACTGGTTTTTCATGTTGATATTTACTCTGTTTTTCATGTTTATATTGACTCTGTTTTTTATTCATGTTGATTTTGACTCTGTTTATTCATGTTGATATGCTGTTTGTTTATTCATGTTGTATTGGGCTCTGTTTATTCATGTTGATATTGCTTGTTTGTTTATTCATGTTGATATTGACTCTGTTTGTTTATTCATGTTGGATATTGGTCTGTTTTATTTCATGTTGGGTATTGAATCTGTTTGTTTATTCATGTTTATATTGACTCTGTTTGTTATCATGTTGATATTGACTCTGTTTGTTTATTCTGTTGATATTGACTGTTTATTCATGTTGTATTGACTGTTTATTCATGTGATATTGACTGTTTATTCATGTTATTTGACTGTTTATTCATGTTGATATTGACTGTTTATTCTGTGATATTGACTGGTTTGTTATTCATGTGATATTGGACTGTTGATTCATGTTGATATTGGCTGTTTATTGTGTTGATATTGGGCTGTTTATTCATGTTGATATTGACTGTTGTTTATTATGTTGATATGACTGTTTATTCATGTTGATATTGATGTTTATTCATGTTGATTTGACTTTTTTTATTCTGTTGATATTGACTGTTTATTCTGTTTATATTGACTGTTTTATTCTGTTGATATTGACTGTGTTTATTCATGTTGATATTGACTGTTTATCATGTTGTTTTTGACTGTTTGTTTATTCATGTTGATATTGACTGGGTTTGTTTATTCAGTTGATATTGGGCTGTGTTTATTCAGTGTTGTTTTGACTGTTTGTTTATTCATGTTGTATTGAAATGTTTATCATGTTGATATTGACTGTGTTTGGTTTTTCTTGTTGTATTTGACTGGTGTTTATTTATTCATGTTGTATTGACTGTGTTTTTTTATTAATGTTGAATTTTTGGGGCTTGTTTGTTTTTTTCATGTTGTTATTGACTGTGTTGTTTATTCATGTTGATATTGACTGTGTTTGTTTATTCTTTGATTATTGACTGTGTTTTTTGTTTGTTTATTGTTGTATTTACTGTGTTTATTTAGTTTATATTGACTTTTGTTTGTTTATTCTGTTGTTTTTTCATTGTTTGTTTTTTATTATGTTGTATTGACCTTTTTTATTCATGTTTATATTGGGCTGTGTTTGTTTTTCATGTTGTTTGACTGTGTTTATTCTGTTGTATTGACTTTTTTTATTCATGGGTTTTATTGACTTGTTTTTCATGTTGATTATTTACTTGTTTATTCATGTTGATATTGACTTGTTTTTATGTTGTTTTTGACTGTTTATTCATGTTGATATTGACCCGTTTATTCATGTTGATATTGACTTTTTTTTATTCTGTTGTTTTGACTTTGTTTATTCATGGGTTTTTATTGACTGTTGTTTATTCATGTTGATATTGACTTGTTTTTATGTTGTATTGACTCTGTTTATTCATGTTATATTGACTGTGGTTTGTTTATTCATGTTGTATTGACTTTTTTGTTTTTTTGTTGAATTGACTGTTTGTTTAAATTTATGTTTGATTTGGGCTGGTTGTTTTTCATGTTGGTTATTGTGTGTTTATTCATGTTGTATTGACCCGTTTGTTTATTTTATGTTTTATATTCTGTTTGTTTATTCATGTTGATATTGACTGTGTTTTTTGATTCATGTTGATATTGACTGTGTTTTATTCATTTTTGATATTGACTGTTTTGTTTATTCTTTTTTTATTGACTGTTTGTTTATTCATGTTGATAAATTTACTGTGTTTGTTCATGTTGATATTTCTCTGTTTGTTTATTCATGTTGATATTGATCGTTTGTTTTTCATGTTGATATTACTTTGTTTATTCATGTTGATATTGACTGTGTTTGTTTATTTATGTTGATATTGACTGTGTTTATTCATGTTTTATATTGACTTGTTTGTTTTTCTTGTTGATATTGACTGTTTGTTTATTCATGTTGATATTGACCCGTTTGTTTATTCATGTGATATTGACTTGTTTGTTTATTCTGTTGATATTACTGTTTATTCATGGTTGATATTGATGTGTTATTCATGTTGTTTGTTTGTTGTTTATTCATGGGGATATTGACTGGTGTTTATTCTGTTGATTTGACTGTTATTTTTATGTTGATATTGACTTGTTTATTCATGTGATATTGACTGTTTGTTTATTCATGTTGATATTGACTGTGTTGTTATTCTTTTTGATATTGACTGTGTTTATTAAAGTTGATATGACTTTTTTGTTTATTCTGTTGATATTGACTGTTTTTTTTTCTTGTTGATATTGACTGTTTGTTTGTTCTTTTTGATATTGACTGGTTTGTTTTGTTGATATTGACTGTGTTTATTATGTTGATATTTACTGTTTGTTTATTCTTGTTGATATTGACTTTTTTGTAAATTTATGTTGTTTGACTGGTTTGTTTATTTAGTTGATATTGACTGTTGTTTATTTATTGTTGATTTGACTGTGTTTGTTTTTCATGTTTGATATTGACTGTGTTTTTTTCTTTTTGATATTGACTGTTTTTTATTCATGTTGATATTTACTTGTTGTTTATTCATGTTGATATTGACTGTTTTTTATTTCATGGTTGATATTGATGTTGTTTATTCATGTTGATATTGCTGTGTTTGTTTTTTTGTTGATATTGAACTTGTTTTTCTGTTTAATTTTGACGTTTGTTTGTTTATTTGTTGTATTGTTTTTGTTTATTTATGTTGATATTGACTTGTTTATTTGGGTTTTTATTGGGGTGTTTGTTATTCATGTTGGTTTTTGACTGTTGTTTATTTATTGTTGGATATTGGACTGTGTTTATTCTTGTTGATATTGACTGTGTTTTATTGTTGATATTGGGCTGTTTGTATTCATGTTGATATTGGGCTGTGTTTATTTATGTTGATTTTTGACTTTGTTTATTCTGTTTATATTGACTGTGTTTTGTTTATTCTTTTTGTGTTGAAAGTGTGTTTATTTTGTGATATTGACTTGTTTATTCATGTTTATATTGACGTGTTTGGTTATTCTGTTGTACTTGACTGTGTTTAATCATGTTGTTATTGGACTGTTGTTTATTCATGTTGATATTGGGTGTTTTGTTTATTTTGTTGTATTGACTGTGTTTATTTATCATGTTGATATTGATGTGTTTATTGTGTTGTTTTTGACTGTTTTATCTGTTGATATTAAATTGTTTATTAATGTTTGTTTTTGAATGTTTGTTTATCATGTTGATTGGGCTGTTTGTTTATTCATGGGTTTTTATTGACTGTTGTTTATTCATTTTTGATATTGACTGTGTTATTATGTTGAAATTTACTCTGTTTTATTCAGTTTATATTGACTGGGGTTTGTTTTATTCTTTTTGGTTGTTATTTTACTGTGTTTATTTATGTTGTATTTACTTGTTTATTCATGTTTTATTGACTTTTTTGTTTATTCATGTTGGAAATTTACTGTGTTTATTCATGTTGTATTGACTGTGTTTATTTTGTTTATATTGGGCTGTTTTTTTTTTCATGTTGATATTGGGCTGTGTTTTTTTCATGTTGATATTGACTGTGGGTTTTTTTCATGTGTTATTGACTGTTTTATTCATGTTGATATTGACTGTTTATTATTCATGTTGATTATTGACTGTTTTTCATGGGTTTATATTGACTGTGTTTTTTTATTCATGTTGATATTGACTTTTTTGTTTATTTATGTTGATATTGGGCTTGTTGTTTATTCATTTTTGAAAATTGACTTGTTTATTTCATGTTGTTATGGGCTGGTTTTTTTATTTGTTGATATTGACTGTGTTTTATTTCATGTTGATATTTGACTGTGTTTGTTTATTCTGTTGATATTGACTGTGTTTGTTTATTCATGGGTTTTATTGACTGTTTGTTTATTCATGTTGATATTTACTGTGTTTGTTTTTCTGTTGATAAATTTACTGTGTTTGTTTATCATGTTGATATTGACTGTGTTTTTTTATTCATGTTGATATTGACTGTGTTTTTTTATTCTTTTTGATATTGACTGTGTTTGTTTTATTATGTTTATTGGGCTGGTTTGTTCTGTTGATATTGGGCTGTGTTTGTTATTCATGTTGATATTGACTGTGTTTGTTTATTCATGTTGATATTTACTGTGTTTTTTCTTGTTTATATTATGTGTGTTTATTCATGTTGTTTTTGACTGTGTTTGTTTATTCTTGTTGATTTTTGACTGTTTGTTTTTCTTGTTGATATTGACTGTTGTTTGTTCTTGTTGATATTGACTGTTTGTTTGTTTTTGTTGATATTGACTGTTTGTTTTATTCATGTTGATATTGACTGTTTTTTTGTTATTCTTGTTGATTTTTGACTGTGTTTGTTTATTCATGTTGATATTGATGTGTTTGTTTAATCAGTTGATATTGATTGATGTTTTTTATTCTTGTTGATATTGACTGTGGGTTTTTTTAAATTTATGTTGATATTGACTGGTTTTTTGTTCTTGTTTATATTGACTGTTTTTTTTATTCATGTTGGATATTGACGTGTTGTTATTCATGTTGGGTATTGACTGTGTTGTTTTATTCATGTTGTTATTGACTGTGTTTTTTATTCATGGGTTGGGTATTGACTGTGTTTGTTTATTCTTGTTGTTTTTGCTGTGTTTGTTCATGTTGTTATTTTGGGGTTTTTGTTTTTGTTGATATTGAGTGTTTTTTTCTGTTGATATTGACTTTTGTTTATTGTGTTGATATTGACTGTTTGTTTATTCTGTTGATATTGACTTTTTTGTTATTCTTGTTGATATTGACTGTGTTTATTCTTGTTGATTATTGACTTGTGTTTATTCATTTTTATAGGGCTGTTTGTTTATTCATGTTGATATTGACTGTTTTTTATTCGTGTTGATATTGATGTTTGTTTATTTATGTTGTATTTACTGTGTTTATTCTGTTGATATTGACTGTGTTTATTAGTTTTTTTGATATTTACTGTTTTTTTATTCATGTTGATTTGCTGTGTTTATTTCTGTTGATATGGACTTTTTTTGTTTTTTCATGTTGAATTGACTGTGTTTATTCATGTTGTATTGACTGTGGTTTATTCATGTTGATATTGACTGTGTTTGTTTATGTTGTTATTGACTGGTGTTTTTCATGTTGATATTGGACTGGGGTTTTATTTTGTTGATATTGACTGTTTTTTCATGTTGAAAATTAAATTTGTTTATTCTTGGGTTTATATTGACTGTGGTTTATTCATGTTGAATTGACTGTTTGTTTATTCAGTTGATATTAACTCTGGTTATTCATGTTGTATTGACTGTGTTTATTCATGTTGAATTGACTGTTTTTATTCTGTTGATATTTACTGTGTTTATTCTGGTGATATTTGACTGTTTTTTTATTCATGTTTATATTGACTGTGTTTTTTTCATGTTGATTTTGACGGTTTATTCTGTTGATATTGACTGTGTTTATTCATGTTGATATTGACTTTTGTTTATTCATGTGAATTGACTGTGTTTTTTCATGTTGATTATTGACTGGGGTTTATTCATGTTTTAATTGACTGTGTTTATTCATTTTTGATATTGACTTTTTTGTTTATTCATGTGATATTGACTGTTTTTTCATGTTGATATTGGGCTGGTTTATTTATTCATGTTGATTTTTGGGCTGTGTTTTTTCATGTGATATTGACTGTGTTTATTCATGTTGATATGGATGTGTTTATTTATGTTGTATTGACTGTGTTTATTTTTCGTTGTTTTTGACTGTGTTTGTTTTTCATGTGATATTGACTGTGTTTATTCATGTTGATATTGACTGTGTTTTTTTATTCATGTTGATATTGACTGTGTTTTTTATTCTGTTGATATTGACTGTGTTTGTTTATTCATGTTGATATTGGACTGTGTTTGTTTAAATTATGTTGTATTGACTGTGTTTTATTCTTGTTGATTTGACTTGTTTGTTTATTCATTGTTGATATTGACTGTGTTTGTTTTTTCATGTTTATTTTTGCTGTGTTTGTTTTCTGTTGATATTGACTGTTTGTTTATTCATGTTGATATTGACGTGTTTATTTGTTGTATTGACCCGTTTGTTTATTCATGTTGATATTGGGCTGTTTTTTGTTTTTCTTTTTGATTTGACTGTGTTTGTTTATTCTTGTTGATATTGGGCTGTGTTTGTTTATTCATGTTGATATTGGATCTGGTTTATTTTATTCTTTTTGATATTGACTGTGTTTGTTTATTTATGTTGATATTACTGTGTTATTCTGTTGATATTGACTGTGTTTATTCTTGTTGTTATTGACTGTGTTTGTTTATTCTTGTTGATTTTTGATCTGTGTTGATTTTTTCTTGTTGATATTGACTGTGTTTGTTTTTCATGTTGAATTTATGTGGTTTTTGTTTATTCATTTTTGATAATTGCATTTGTTTATTCATGTTGATATTGACTGTGTTTTTTATTCTGTTGTTATTGCGTGTTGTTTTATTCATGTTGTTATTGACTGGTTTGTTATTCATGTTGTTTTTGACTTGTTTGTTTTTTCATGTTATATTGACTGTGTTTGTTTATTCATGTTGTTTTGACTGTGTTTTATTTATTCTTTGTGTATTGACTGTGTTTTTATTCTTGTTGTATTGACTTGTTTGTTTATTTTGTTGTTATTGACTGTTTTGTTTTTTCTGTTGTTATTGAAATGTTTTGTTTATTCATGTTGATATTGGGCTGTGTTGGTTTTTTCTTGTTGATTTGAGTGTTGGTTTATTCTGTTGATTTTTGACTGTGTTTGGTTTATTTTGTTGGATATTGACTGTGTTTTTATTCTTGTTGATATTGACTGTTTGTTTAATCATGTTTTTGATTATTGACTGTGTTTTTTTTCATTGTTTATATTGACTGTGTTTTTTTGTTGATATTGACTGTGTTGTTTATTCATGTTGATATTGACTGTTTTATTCTTGTTGATATTGACTGTGTTGTTTGTTTATGTTGATAATTTACGTGTTTTTTGTTCTGTTGGGTATTGACTGTGTTTATTCTTGTTGATATTGGGCTTGTTTGTTTTTTCTGTTGATATTGATGTTTTTTTATTTGTTTTGTTGATTTTTGACTGTGTTTTTTCTTGTTGATTTTTGACTGTGTTTGTTTATTTTGTTGATATTGACTGTGTTTGTTTATTCATGTTGATATTGGGCTGTGTTTGTTTATCATGTTGATATTGACTGTTTGTTTTCAGTTGATATTGACTGTGTTTTTTATCTTGTTGATATTGACTGTGTTTGTTTTATTTGTTGATATTGACGGTGTTTATTTATTCATGTTGATATTGACTGTTTGTTTATTCTTTTTGTATTGACTGGTTTGTTTTCATGTTTTATATTGATCTGTTTTTATTCCTGTTGATATTGATGTGTTTGTTTATTCATGTTGATATTGATGTTTATTTATTTCATGTTGATATTGATGTGTTTTTCATGTTGTATTGACTGTTTGGGATTTTTTTGTTGTTTTGTTTTTTTTTCTTGTTGATTTGACTGTTTTTTTTTCATGTTGATATTACTTGTTTAATTTGGGGGTTTGTGTTTTTTTATTCAGTTGATAAATTTACTGTGTTGTTTATTCATGTTGATATTGAATGTTTTTTATTCATGTTGTTATTGACTGTTTTATTTATGTTGATATTGACGTTGTTTTTTATTCATGTTGATATTGACTGTTTTGTTTATTCATGTTGATATTGACTTGTTTTTATTCTGTTGGGTATTGATGGTTTTTTATTCATGTTGATATTGACTTTGTTTGTTTATTCAGTTGATTATTGACTGTGTTGTTTTTCATGTTGATATTGACTGTTTTATTTTCATGTTGATATTTACTGTTTGTTTATTCATGTTGATTTTTGACTGTGTTTGTTTTTCATGTTGATATTTACTGTGTTTGGTTTTTTCATGTTGATATTGCTGGTTTGTTTATTCTGTTGATATTTACTGGTTTGTTTATTCTTATATTGCTGTGGTTTTTTTCAGTGAATTGACGTGGTTTATTCATGTTGATTTACTTTTTTGTCTGTGATATTTACGTTGTTTATTCTGTTTGTTTGACTTGGGTTTTTTCATGGTTTATATTGACTGTTTGTTTATTCATGTTGAGATTGACTGTTTGTTTATTCTTTGATTTTGACTGTGTTTGTTTATTCATGTTTTATATTGACTGTGTTTGTTTTATTCTTGTTGTTTTTGACTGTGTTTTTATTTGGTGATATTGATGTTTTATTATGTTGATATTGACTGTGTTGTTTTTTCATGTTGATATTGACTGGTTTATTTTCTGTTGATATTGACTGTGTTATTTGTTCATGTTGTTTGACTTGTTTGTTTTTCATGTTGATATTGACTTGTTTGTTGTTTGTTGATATTGACTGTGTTTTGTTTTATGTGATATTGCTGGTTTGTTTATTCATTTTTGATATTGACTTTTTTTTATTCTGTTGATATTGAAATTGTTTTTTTCATGTTGATATTGACTGTTTTTTTATTCATGTTGGGTATTGACTTTTTTTTGAATGTTGTTTTTGAGTGTTTTTTATTCATGTTGATATTGCTGTTTGTTTTTCATGTTGATATTGACTTGTTTTTATTCTGTTGATATTGAGTTGTTTATTCTTTTTGATATTGACTGGTTTGTTTATTTGTTGTTATTGATGTTGTTTATTATGTGATATGGACTTTGTTATTCCTGTTGGGTTATGAATGTTGTTTATTCATGTTGTATTGGACTGTTTGTTTTTCCTGTTGATATTACTGTTGTTTATTCATGTTGATTTGCTTTTTTTATTCATGTTTTATGGCTGTTTGTTTATCATGTTGTATTGACTGTTGTTTATTCATGTTGATTTTTGACTGTTTGTTTATTCATGTTGATATTGACTGTTTGGTTTATTATGTTGTATTTTATTGTTTTTTTCTGTTGATATTGACTGTTTGTTTATTTATGTTGATATTGATGTTTTTTTTTATGTTGATTCGGTTTGTTTATTCTGTTGATATTCTGTGTTTATTCATGTTGTTTTTGACTGTGTTTATTTTCATGTGATATTGACTGTGTTTGTTTTCTTTTTGTATATTGATTCTGTTATTATTCATGTTGATATTGACTGGTTTATTGGTTGATATTGACTTGTTTTGTTTATTATGTGTTATTGACTGGTTGATTTAGTTTATATTGTTTGTTTTTTCTGTTGATATTGACTGTGTTTTTATTCTTTTTGATATTGACGTGTTGTTTTATTCTGTTGTATTGATGTTTGTTTTTTATTTGATATTGACTGTTGTTATTCTTTTTGATATTGACTGGTTGTTTTTTTCTGTTGATTTTTGACTTTGTTTATTCATGTTGTATTGACTGATTTGTTTATTCATGGGTTTATTTGACTGTTTGTTTTTTCATGTTGATATTGACTGTTTGTTATTCTGTTTATATTGACTTGTTTATTCTGTTGATTTTTGACTGTTTTTTTTGTATTATGTTTTTTTACAGTGTTTGCTTTTTTCTTTTTGATATTGACTTTGGGTTTTTCATGTTGATATTGACTTTTGTTTATTCATGTTGATATTGACTTTTTCTGTTGATTGTTTTTTTTTACTGTTGATATTGACTTGTTTTTCTGTTGATATTGACTGTTTGTTTTTCATTTGAATTGATTTGTTTATTCTGTTGATATTGACTGTTTTTTTATTCATGTGTATTGGACTGTGTTTATTCATGTTGATATTGACTGTTGTTTATTATGTTGTATTGATTTTTTTTTATTCTGTTGATATTGACTGTTTTTCTGTTGATTTTGACTTTTGTTTATTATGTTATATTGACTTTTTTTTATTTGTTGATATTTACTTTTTTTTTATTCATGTTGATATTGATCTGTTTATTCATGTTGATATTGACTCTGTTTATTCATGTTGATATTGACTGTTTGTTTATTCATGTTGATATTGACTCTGTTTATTCATGTTGATATTGACTGTGTTATTTTTCATGTGATATTGACTTGTTTATTCATGTTGATATTGACTGTTTGTTTATTAATGTTGATATTGACTGTTTATTTATTCATGTTGATATTGACTGTGTTTATTCATGTTGATATTGACTGTGTTGTTTATTCATGTTGTTATTGACTGTGTTTGTTTATTCATGTTGTATTGACTGTGTTTGTTTATTCATGTTGATATTGACTGTGTTTGTTTATTCATGTTGTTATTGACTGTGTTTTTTATTCATGTTGATATTGACTGTTTTTTATTTTGTTGATATTTGACTTGTTTTTTCATGTTGATATTGACTGTTTATTTATTCATGTTGTATTGACTGTGTTTTTTATTCTTGTTGATATTGTCTGTTTATTTACTGTTGATATTGACTTTTGTTTATTCTGTTGATATTGACTGTGTTTTTTTTATGGTTTTTATTGACTTGTTTATTTATGTTGATATTGACTGTTGTTTATTCATGTTGATATTGACTTTTTTGTTTATTCATGTTGTTTTTGACTGTTTTTCATGTTGATATTGACTGTTGTTTATTTTTATTCATGTTGATATTGACTGTGTTTTTCTTGTTGATATTGATGTTTGTTTTATGTTGATATTGATGTTTGTTTATTCATGTTGTTTTGGGCTGTGTTTTTTTTTTCTGTTGATATTGACTCTGTTATTCAGTTATATTGACTGTTTGTTTATTCATGGTTTTTATTGTGTGTTTGTTTATTCATGTTGATATTGAACTGTTTTTTATTCATGTTGATATTGACTTGTTTTTTTTTGTTGTATTGATTTTTTTTGGGGTTTGGTTTTTTTTCTGTTGTATTGAGTGTTTTTTTATTATGTTGTATTGACTTTTTTTTTCAGTTGATATTGCTGGTTTATTTGTTGTATTGACTGTTTATTCTGTTTAATTGACTTTTTTTTTCATGTTGATATTGACTGTTATTCATGGTGATATTGATTTTTTTTTTTGTTGATATTGACTTGTTTATTCATGTTGTTTTGACTTTTTTGTTCATTTTTTTTTGG
>JAPXFY010000611.1:5000-7500 GCA_030674185.1 Monoplex corrugatus
GATACATCACAATCTCTGGATTCTGGAGTTTTCTGATACATCACAATCTCTGGATTCTGGAGTTTTCTGATACATCACAATCACACAATTCCATATGTGCTCCATCAAAATCTGGCAGCAGACACCGAGTAGACTTCTAGAACTTGCACAAAACCCTATCCACTGGCAAGATCTTGCAATGGGGGAGTGAAATTAAAAGGAGCATATGAATCAATGACAGCACCATAATGGTTGCAACATTACTATAATGGGCACACGAAGAAACCAGTTTTAATGCTTCGGGGTGGGATTGACTTCTAGACATGATTTCTTGAGTCCATGGTTTTATCCAAAACAAAAACAAAAAAAAAAAAAAAAAAAAAGAAAAAAAAGAAAAAAAGAAAAAAAAAAGTCAGCCAGCTAGCAAAATAAAATCGTAATTTAAGAAAATATAATAAATGAAAAACGACTTTGTCCAATTTTTTTACTAAACTAACTACCTCTAACTGATTAACTAGCTGACTAACTAAGTTAGTAACTAAGTTACTAAGTAACTAACTAAGCTAAAAGACGCAAGTGTTCAACTAGTCGGTCTTTGTCAAGCGTTTACAAAAGTCAACAAAAAAAATGCACAAAACGAAAAGAAAGAAAGAAACTTAAGAAAGAAAGAAAGAAAGAAAGACAGAAAGAAATTAAAGAAAAAAAAGAAAGAAAGAAAGAAAAAAAAACAAACAAACAAACAAAAATAGTTGAAGACTTTCCTGACGATGCGTTTCGCACGAAAAAAAAATAATATTAAAAGATAAAAACAGACCAGGTTGCTTGACTATACTGTTTACCTTTTCCTCTATGTTATCATTGTCATGTTATCTTCATCTTAATTATACCTGGTCATGGCATCCCCCCCCCCCCTCGGCCCTGGGAAGCTAAAGCCAGTAATGTTGATGGATCATCATGTCATTGTCTGCCGACATCCCCACACTGTTCCATCGTGGCATTCATTTGTCTTCCTGTCCTGCTTTTTCTAAGGGATTCGATAAACGTGGAGAGGGGGAGAGTGTAAAGCACTTTTGTACATATCGATTAGCAGTATGGAATAGATCTATGTATGCATGCATGTATATGTATATATGTATATACATATATATACATGCACACACACACACATACACACACACACACACATATATATATATATATATATATATATATATATATATATATATATATATATATATATATACATATATACATATATACATTTTATATATATATATATATATATATATATATATATAATATGGATATAGACATGCACCTGCGCATGATAACCTCCCCTATCTCACATATGTACGTACATGCATACTACATACAGACATACATATATTCATACATACATAGATACATACATACATACATAGATACATACATACATACATACATACATACCTACATACATACATACATACATACATACATCTATCAATCCATCCATTTGTCCGTCTGTCCATCCATCCACCCATCCATCTATCCATCCGTCTGTCCATTCGTCCGTCCGTCCGTCCATCCATCCACCCATCCATCTATCCATCCGTCCGTCCATTCGTCCGTCCGTCAGTCCATCAATCCACCCATCCACCCATCCATCCGACCACCCATGTATCTCTCCATCCATCCATACAGACCGACAGGCAGATAGATATGGACACGCACATAGCACACACAATACAATACAATTCAATACAATACAATAACAATACAATACAATACAATACAATACAATATTTTATTTATATAGCGCAAAATCTTGATAAAATCAAATCTAAGCGCTGAAACAGACACACATGCACGCACGCACACACACGCACGCACGCACGCACGCACACACACACACACACACACACACACACACGCTCACGGCTTTAAATGGGGAGAAAGAATAAAAGCAATGGAAAATTATAGAGATCAGGGTAGAAAGAAACTCTAGGGAGAGCTAGACAACATAAGGTCTTCAGAGAAGTAACCCCCTTTAGACAAGTGTTTCGGCCCTGAATTCCTTACACTCTCGGGGGGCCGGGCCACATCCAGGTCATGACTCCTGGATGCCCTTCTGCTGTTGTCTATATATATATTTTTTTTTTCCCACGCCGGGGATCGAACCTGGGCGATTCTGCGCTTCAGAACTGCGGTACGCGGTTTTACCAATGTGCTAACGGGGCACACATCATCTGTAGGGAATTTAATCCTTATGAAGTTCACTTTTTTCGTTCCTCCTTGCCCAGATCCAGCTTGAGCTCCTTTCTGCTGCCTCTGCCATCGCTTTAAGGGCTCTAGTCCTCTTCTTCCCAGAAATGGCGAGTTGTTTCATGAGATCATAAGCGGAGGTGCCCACAAACCCTCTTGCCCCGACCTCTATGGCGAAGATTTTGACCCGCAGACCTGCTTTCTTCAGGGTGCTGGCAAGACCGGCGTATTTTTCGGTCTTGTAGATATGTGCTTCTTCCATTCTGCTTTCGTATGG
>JAPXFY010000611.1:12500-17500 GCA_030674185.1 Monoplex corrugatus
ACTGATCATCATCATCATCATCATCGTCATCAGGTGCCTTGCCGCATGGCGTTGGTGATTATGGACTTCCATCTGTCTCTATCACTTGTTCCCTCAAGCATCTCTTCCACCCTCCTTGTCTTCAGCCACTCTGCAAGTCCGTCTAGTATCTTCTCCCTGGGTCTACCCGGTGCTCTCTCCCCCTCCAGCTTACAAATTGATGGGTAGGACAAACATAGAACCCATACACTAAGTAGGACGCCAAGGCCATGCCAGCCCATTGGGCTTATGCGCACGATTACAGCTTAAGCCATGATCGTGTTGAATCTTATCCATCACATGGCATCTGTGACGTCAATGCTTATAAAGTTTAATCTGGGCGTGGAGACGTCGCCTTGAGGAACTGAAACTGAAAAATTTTAAGTGAAACTGAAAATGAGACCCCATGTCAGTGACAAAGACAGATCAACATGCTATCTGTGTTGTTCCTTTGGAAAGAAAAAGGGATTTGGAGTTTGGAATTTGTTCAAAAGGGAATTCAATGAATTTGGACAATTTCATGAGCGCTCTACCCAAACCTGCCACAAAAAAGTGAGACTGTTATTATGACTTGACCATCCTGTTAAAAAAAAATAATCTGTAAGTGATCAATTTTGTATAGCTGATTAAAAATCTGTAAGTGATCAATTTTGTATAGCTGATAAAGTATAGTTTTTTTTTCCCGCCACAATCTTTTCAAGGACAACAGCTTTGTTGTCAGATGTCATATGTTGTGATGATCGCATGTTGCATGCAACGTCTGTATTTACCTTGTCACACGCAAACGCCAACAGCACAATCCAAAAATGTCTACCCCACCTCAGCTTATCACAACCTTCCATTTGTCTTTCGTACCCCCCTCAAACCTACTCCATGCCTCATCCACCCTACCTGTTTGAACCAATTTCTACCTGCTCTATTTCTAACTTTCCCATGCCTTTTTTACGTACTCCATCCCTATACCCTGTGCCATCCTGTTTACCTATATATTTCCCTGTCTGCCCTATCCACTTGCCTGTACATCTCCCTGTCCGTTCCATCTCCTTTACTTACAAATTTCCGTCTGCTACATTTCCTTTACCTATTATTTCAATCGTCTGCCAGATCCCTGTCTGTTTTACCCTCACTGTCCATCCATTCCCTGTCCCTTTAATTTCCTCTATCTATCCATCCCTCTATCGCTTTCTTCAATCTATCCATTCCCGATGTCCTGCCCCCATCCCCTCTATCTATCCATTCCCCTGTCTGCCCCCATCCCCTCTATCTATCCATTCCCCTGTCTGCCCCCACCCCCTCTATCTATCCATTCCCCTGTCTTGCCCCCATCCCCTCTATCTATCCATTCCCCTGTCCTGCCCCCATCCCCTCTATCTATCCATTCCCTGTGTCCTGCCCCCACCCCCTCTATCTATCCATTCTCCTGTCTGCCCCATCCCCTCTATCTATCCATTCCCCTGTCTGCCCCCATCCCCTCTATCTATCCATTCCCTGTGTCCTGTCCCCACCCCCTCTATCTATCCATTATCCTGTCCTGTCCCTATCCCCTCTATCTATCCATTCCCCTGTCTGCCCCATCCCCTCTATCTATCCATTCCCCCTGTCCTGCCCCATCCCCTCTATCCATCCATTCCCCTGTCCTGCCCCATCCCCTCTATCTATCCATTCCCCATGTCCTGCCCCATCCCCTCTATCTATCCATTCCCCTGTCCTGTCCCATCCCACTCTATCTGTCCATTCCCCTGTCCTGCCCCATCCCCTCTATCTATCCATTCCCCTGTCCTGTCCCATCCCCTCTATCTATCCATTCCCTGTCCTGTCCCATCCCCTCTATCTAAACTTCCCTCTAAGTTGTACCTGTATTTCCCTTATATGGATTCAGATTTTCCTGTTCTTATCTTCATCAAAATATTGATTATAATTCCTGTACCTATGCATGCATAACCATCACACGCATTGCAAACATAGCACACGCCACACACACACACTCTATCTTCTCTCTCTTCTTCTCATCTCCCTCTATCACACATCCACACTCACTACACACAAACACATTCTACAATCACACGCGCACAGCAATCGCACACGCACTCACAACCATGTACACACACACGTACGCAAGCACCACCCAGCAATTATAAACACGTATGCTCTTTATTCATATGAAATCTGTTAATCCTTCTTCTTACATAAGTCGTGTTACATTTAATTACTGTGTTTCTTTTTGTCTTCTTACTTGTATAGCTTTAATGTTTGTTGTTATCTTATTGTGTATGTAATTGTGAACATTTTTTATCACCTTTTGCCTTTCTTGCGAAATGTAAAGCACTGGTGAGCATGTTTTTATATGGAATATGCGCTATACAATATAAACATTATTATTATTATTATTATATTATTATTATCTATCCATTCCCCTGTCCTGTCCCATCCCCTCTATCTATCCATTCCCCTGTCCAGTCCCATCCCCTCTATCTACCCATTCCCCTGTCCTGCCCCATCCCCTCTATCTATCCATTCCCTGTCTGCCCCCATCCCATCTATCTATCTATTCCCCTGTCTGTCCCATCCCCTCTATCTATCCATTCCCCTGTCCTGCCATCCCCTCTATCTATCCATTCCCTGTCTGCCCCCATCCCCTCTATCTATCCATTCCCTTGTCTGCCCACCCCTCTATCTATCCATTCCCTGTCCTGCCCATCCCCTCTATCTATCCATTCCCCTGTCGCCCATCCCTCTATTATCCATTCCCCGTCCTTCCACTCCCCTCCTATCCTATCCATTCCCCTGTCCTGCCCCATCCCTCTATCTATCCATTCCCTGTCCTGCCCATCCCCTCTATCTATCCATTCCCCTGTCCTGTCCCATCCCTCTATCTATCCATTCCCCTGTCTGCCCCATCCCCTCTATCTATCCATCCCTGTCCTGCCTCCCATCCCCTCTATCTATCCATTCCCTGTCCTGTCCCATCCCCTTCTATCTTCCATTTCCCCTGTTGTCATTCCTTATCTATCATTCCTTCCTGTCCTTCCTCATTCTATCTTTCATTCCCTGTCCCACATTCCCCTCTAATCCACACACCCTGTCTGCCCACCCACACCCCTCCTTCTTCATCCCCTTCCTCCTCCCCACCCCTATCATCTATCCATCCCCCGCACCATCCCCAAACTACATTCCCGTCCTGCCCATACCCTCATTATCATTCCCTGTTGCCCCATTCCTTATCTTATCTTTCCTTGTCATCCTTATCTATATCTGTTCTGCCCATCCCCTTATCTATTACATTCCTTGTCTGTCACTCCTTTTTATTATCCATTGCCTGTTTCCATATTATCTATATCACCTTGCTAATTCTTTATTCATTTTTATCTTATCTATCCATTCCCCTGTCCTGTCCCATCCCCTCTATCTATCCATTCCCCTGTCCTGTCCCATCCCTCTATCTACCATTCCCCTGTCCTGCCCCATCCCCTCTATCTATCCATTCCCCTGTCCTGCCCCATCCCTCTATCTATCATTCCCCTGTCTGTCCCATCCCCTCTATCTATCCATTCCCTGTCCTGTCCATCCCCTCTATCTATCCATTCCCCTGTCTGTCCCATCCCCTCTATCTATCCATTCCCCTGTCTGTCCCATCCACCTCTATCTATCCATTCCCCTGCCTGCCCATCCTCTATCTATCCATTCCCTGTCTGCCCCCATCCCTCTATCTATCCATTCCCCTGTCTGTCCCATCCCCTCTATATATCCATTCCCCTGTCCTGTCCCCTTATCACCTTCCCTGTCCCTCCACTCTACTATCATTCCCCTGTCCTGTCCATCCCTCTATCTATCCATTCCCCTGTCCTGCCTCCCATCCCTCTATCATCCATTCCCCTGTCTTTCCCATACCTCTCTATCTATCCATTCCCCTGTCTGTCCCATCCCTCTATCTATCCATTCCCCTGTCCTGCTCCAATTACCTCTATCTATCCATTCCCTGTCTGCCCCATCCCCTCTATCTATCCCATTCCCCTGTCCTGTCCATCCCCTCTATCTATCCATTCCCCTGTCCTGTCCCCATCCCCTCTATCACATTCCCTGTCCTGTCCCTATCCCCTCTATCTATCCATTCCCCTGTCTGCCCCATCCCCTCTATCTATCCATTCCCTGTCCTGTCCCTATCCCCTCTATCTATCATCCTTCCCCTGTCCTGTCCATCCCCTCTATCTATCCATTCCCCTGTCTGCCCATCCCCTCTATCTATCCATTCCCCTGTCTGCCTCCATCCCTCTATCTATCCATTCCCCTGTCCTGTCCCATCCCCTCTATCTATCCATTCCCCTGTCCTGTCCCATCCCATCTATCTATCCATTCCCCTGTCCTGTCCATCCCCTCTATCTATCCATTCCCCTGTCTGCTCCAATCCCCTCTATCTATCCATTCCCCTGTCTGCCCCCATCCCCTCTATCTATCCATTCCCCTGTCCTTGTCCCCATCCCCTCTATCTATCCATTCCCTGTCCTGTCCCATCCCCTCTATCTATCCATTCCCCTGTCTGCCTCCATCCCCTCTATCTATCCATTCCCCTGTCCTGCCCCCATCCCCTCTATCTATCCATTCCCCTGTCTGCCCCCATCCCCTCTATCTATCCATTCCCCTGTCCTGTCCCATCCCCTCTATCTATCCATTCCCCTGTCCTGTCCCCATCCCCTCTATCTATCCATTCCCCTGTCTGCCCCCATCCCCTCTATCTATCCATTCCCCTGTCTGCCCCCATCCCCTCTATCTATCCATTCCCCTGTCTGTCCCCATCCCCTCTATCTATCCATTCCACCTGTCTGCCCCCATCCCCTCTATCTATCCATTCCCCTGTCTGTCCCATCCCCTCTATCTATCTATCCATTCCCTGTCCTGTCCCATCCCCTCTATCTATCTATCCATTCCCCTGTCCTGTCCCATCCCATCTATCTATCCATTCCCCTGTCCTGTCCCCATCCCATCTA
>JAPXFY010000611.1:22500-30000 GCA_030674185.1 Monoplex corrugatus
GTGTGTGTGTGTGTGTGTGTGTGTGTGTGTGTGCGTATGTGTGTGTGTGTGTGTGTGTGTGTGTGTGCGTATGTGTGTGTGTGTGTGTGTGTGTGTGTGTGTGTGTGTGTGTGATGGTGACACTGTTCTCCTTTGTCACCATAGACACCACCGTCACATGCCACCACGCATATCACCAACACTCCACCATCAAAACACACACAGAGAAACAGAAACACACACACACACACATACACACACACGCACACACACACACACACACACACACACACACACGCGCGCGCGCGCGCGCACGCACACACACACACACACACACACACACGATTTTTACACACATGAATGACCTTTAACATGTTATTTCACTTGTTTACCGTTGTGGTTAGTCGATTCTTAGTTTTGACTTTTATTCATTTATTCTACATGTTTATTCATTTTGTTTATTAGATTGTTTGTTTAAATCTTTAATTGTGATAACATTATTTGTTAGCTTTACCTTCCCCTCCTCAAAAATAATAGTTTTTTGGATAATTTTTTTAAAGATCAAAATTGATAATTTTCATATACCCTCTTCACTCCTCCTGTATCCCCCCCCCCCCCCTTTATTTTTGTTTTGGTCTAAAATCACTTTAGTGAATAGACATTAAATCGAAGACCACCACACACACACACACACACACACACACACACACACACACACACACACATACACACACACACACACACACACACACACACACACACACACACACACACACACACACACATACACACACACACACACACATACACACACACACACACAAACAAAAACAAAAATAAACAAAGCCCACTCAGACCTCTTCTATTATCCACTTCTGTAGATCTCCAGCACTAATCAGGCGAAGATAGATCGTTGGAATATGCGTACCAAAGTGGAAAGATACGCAGATAGCAGTACCTACGAGGATAAGAGTGGACAGCCTGGATAGACAGATCAGATCAACAGTTTATTTTCAGCCAAGCCCAGACGACGAAGAGAGCTCCACAAGCTCTCTAGCTGCATAGGTCACTGACGTTTTTGATTTATTTGAAACCCTGATGCATAACGTCGCAATTAAGTCAGTTGATTAGCCTTTTGTCAATCCCTAACACAACATTATCCCTGAAGGATAGAGATCTACCAGTTGTTTTGCTGCATGCTTTTCTGACACAGAGCGAGAAAAGAGAGAGAGAGAGAGAGCGAGAGAGATAGACAGACAGACGGACAGACGACAGACAGGCAGACAGACAGGCACACAGAGGGGGAGGGAGAATCACACTTAACACACATACAACACACATACACATACTCATACACATACACATACACATACACATACACATACGTGCAAACACACATACGTGCAAACACACATACGTGCAAACACACGTACGTGCAAACACCACACACACAAACACACATGCACACACATACATGCACTTGCACTTTCATACATATATGCATAAACAGTCACTGTCCCTCTCGCTCTCAAACAGACATAATCACATACACACATATGACTACACACACGCACACACACACAGAACACACACACAACAACAAGAACAAGAACAACAACAAGATAACAACAACAAGAACAAAAACAACAACAGCAACAACAACAAAGGTCACGAACTCCTTACATCGATTATCCTCTCCAGCATATCCACTACACTAGATAGAGAAAGTCGATCATGAACACACACACACACACACACACACACACACACACACACACGCACACACACACACGCACGCACACACACTCACACACACACACACACACACACACACACATGCACACACAAAACAACCACCACCATAACAACAACAACAACAACAGCAATAAAGGCCACGAACTCCATACTTAAATAATCTAATTTAGAAAGTTGATCGTGAAAATATGCGTACCAGAGAGGAAGGATGCTCAGATAGGACTACGTAAGAATATTAAAATGGACAGCTTGGACAGACAGATAAAATCAACAGTTTGTTTTCAGTCAAGATCATACAATGAAGAGAGCTATGCCAGGTATTTGGCTTCATGCACCTGTGGCGATTTTGGTTTGGTAGAAACACTGGTGGTTAATGCCGAAATTCACTCACTTAATTGACTTAATTGCCTTGTTGCCAGTCCCTAACACAAAATTTTGCCTGAGGACTTAAAGACAGACCTGCCAACTGTTTCATCGCATGGCTTTTTCTGACGTCATTGGTTTGTTTAAAGATTTGGTGTTTAACGCCCAGATTGGTTTAGGTATTCCTCACATGCTTCCCACCCCATCTCACCCTCACCCCCACTCGAATCTTTCAGCTGTTCTGATACTGTATCACAGCAGGCCATGGAATTAGGTGTGATGGTGTAGGGATTGGGGTGGGGTGGCTTGTGATTGAGTGAGTGAGTGAGTGAGTGAGTGAGTAAGTGAGTGAGTGAGTGTATGTATGTATGCATGTATGTGTGTGTGTGTGTGTGTGCATGTATGTGTGTATGTCTTTGTGTGTGTATGTATGTATGTGTGGGTGTTTGTGTGTGTGCATGTGTGTTTGTGTGTGCGTGTTTGTTTGTGTGTGTGTTTGTGTGTGTGTGTGTGTGTGTGTGTGTGCATGTGTGTGTGTGTGTGTGTGTGTGTGTGTGTGTGTGTGTGTGTGTGTGTGTGTGTATGCATCTTGATATGTTTATGCATGTGTATATATTTGCAAATTTATCTGTATATTCGTGTTTGTGTGTGTGTGTGTGTGTGTGCGTGCGTGTGTGTGTGTGTCTGTGTGTCTGTGTGTCTGTGTGTCTGTGCTTGTATATGTTGTAGCGTGTTTTTGTGTCAATGTATGCATATGTGCGTGTGCTTTTGGATCCATTACATGTAATGACATGTCGAAGAGAAACATGGACAAACGATCAGAATTTGTAATAAATGGAAATGTTTCATCAAAGGTATATTTTTAGCCAAGGCCATACAATGAAGAGTTAACCAACTGCGTGACTGCAGGCATCTCTGACGTCATTAGGTTTGTTGAAACGTTGGTGGTTTACCTCGTAATAGATTCAGATATTCTGCAGTTGGCCCCCCACCCCCACCCCCACCCCCTCCTCCACCTGCAGTTAAAAATGGAAGTGAGACCTACCAGCTGCGTTGATGCCTGCATCAATGCCGTCAAAGGTTTTGTTGAAATATCGCCAGAACAAGATTGAGGCAGCCGAGATGTGATTTTTAAGAGGAATGTTGAGAGTTCTCCTCAAGAAATACAATTTAGACCCAAATGAACTGAAAAATTACCGGCCTATCTCTAATCTCTCTTTCTTGTCAAAACTGCTTGAAAAAGTTGTCCTCAACCAACTGAACTCTCACCTGTCTGCCAACAATCTCCTCAATCCTTTCCAGTCAGCCTACCGCCAGTGCCATAGCACTGAAACTGCCTTGCTACACATTCTCAACAATCTCCTCCTTGCAACTGATACTGGAAAGTCTGTCTCCTCACACTCCTTGATCTGTCTGCAGCTTTCGATACCATTGATCATGGTATTCTCTTTTCTAGACTTCATCATACTTTTGGCATCTCTGACATTGCTCTCTCCTGGTTCATTTCTTATCTATCAAACAGAAAACAAACTGTTCTCATCAATGGCACTTACTCTCAACCTGCATACCTGACCTGTGGTGTTCCACAAGGATCTGTCCTTGGCCCTGTTCTTTTCACTCTTTACACCTCCCCCCTGTCCACCATCATCAACTCCCACTCTATAAAACACCACTTCTATGCTGATGACACTCAACTTCAAGACAGTGACTCACCTGACAATATACAGCGCCTCCTGACTCGCACCACTGAGTGTTACTCGGACATCAAAAATTGGATGACATACAACAAACTTCAGTTTAATGACGACAAGACAGAAGCTATCCTCATTGGCACCCGTCAGAAACTTTCTCAGCTGCCTCCTCTTTCCCATTATGTAACACATCAGTCCCAATTTCTGATTCAGCTAAAAACCTTGGTGTCTGCATTGACTCTACCCTTTCCATGAACAACTTTGTTTCTCAAACTGCCAGGTCTTGCTACTATCACCTCCATCGTATAAGCCTGATCAGGAAGTATCTCTCTGTGGAAACAACTGCAAAACTCGTTCTCTCCTTCATAATGTCTCGCATTGACTATTGCAATTCACTCCTGTCCGGTCTTCCTGCCTCCACCACTCACATCCTACAGCGCATTCAAAACAATGCTGCACGCCTTGTACTCAAAAAGAAAAAAGCTGACCACATATCTCCTCTCCTGGCTCACTGTATCAAAGCGCATACAGTACAAACTAGACACCATGTGCTACAAAAGCCTCAATAACGCAGCCCCTGATTACCTGTCAAGCCTACTTGAGATCTATGTTCCCTCACATACCCTTCGCTCTGCCTCCGATCCTCTGACTTTTCGCTTTCCACGCACTAAGCTCAATACCTATGGTCCACGAGCCTTCTCTGTTTCTGGTCCGCTCTCCTGGAACAAACTTCCTCTCTCAATCCGTCAGCAACCTACTTTTGTCTCCTTCAAGTCCGCTCTCAAAACTCACCTTTTCTCCTCTGCATAAAATCCTGACCTCACTCAATCCCCTCTGCAGCCTGTCTCCACTCGGAGGGGAATCACATTGCAATATATAATTGTATATAATATGCTCTCTATAATTTTCCATTGTTTTTATTCTTTCTCCCCATTTATAGCCGTGTGTGTGTGTGTGTGTGTGTGTGTGTGTGTGTGTGTGTGTGTGTGTGTGTGTGCGTGGGTGTGCGTGTGTGTGCGTGCGTGCGTGCGTGTGTGTGCGTGCGTGCGTGTGTGTGTGTTTCAGCACTTAGATTTGATTTTATCAAGATTTTGCGCTATATAAATATTGCAATTATTATTATTAGTTCCATGGACAGCAAAGAAAACAAACGAGACAGTCTTGATGGAGGCAGACACAAGAAGATAATTCATACAGAAGATTAGGAAAAGACAGGCCAGGCAACATTTATAGGCATTTTATGAGGAAAGGGGAACTGCAGCACCTGGTCACAACAGGAAAGCTGGAGGGAAAGAGAGCACCAGGCAGATCCAGGGAACAAATATTGGACGGACTTGCAGAGTGGTTAAAGACAGAGAGGGTGGAAGATAAGCTTGTGGCAACAGAGGATATATATATATATATATATATATATATATATATATATATTAATTATATATATACAGTGGAAACCTGACATAACAGGGATGATGGGACCAAATCAAAATCCCTGTTATATCAGATCCCTGTTATATCAGATATCAAGGGAAATAAGGACTGATCAACTAACTCTTGATAAACAGTAGATCTAGGCCTAGATCTGGTCTGGTGTAAGTGTGCAGTAAGCTTACAAACTGAATGATGGCGCAGTCAGTCACTGACTCAGTGGCCTCAGGCCTACACGCTTGCGCGCGCATCACGCTCGCATTGCGAAGCGTTCTTTCAGTGTACAGTACACAGTATACCAAGGCTAGCCTAGATCTAGATCTAGGCCTACTGCGTGGCGTGCTGAGTCTAGGCCTAGGCCTTTCTGCTGCAGAGCCCGTCTCGGCATCCCTGCTATAACCGATCGAGCCCTCTTGTCTCCCTGTTATTGCCGATAAGTTTTAATAGAGACAAAGAGGAAGAAAAAATGGGGATTGAAAAAAGCCCTGTTATATCCGGATTCCTGTTATAAACCGGTCCTGTTATAAATGGTTTCCACTGTATATATATATATATATGTATATGGTGGGCCATGATCGCCAACGCCATGTGGCAAGGCACTTCATGATGATGATAATGTTTGGTGGTTAGTGCTGTAATGGGTTTAGACATTCCCCACTTGACCCCTTGTACTGTGTATGCAGACCACTTGTGTATGTGTGTGCGCGCATGTGTGTTCAGGTGGTGGTGGTGGCATTTTGTCTTTCAATATTCACAGATCATTTAAACTTCTTCTTTCACTTATTCTGAACTAGTAGATAAAGGGACATATGCTTGTACGACGTGCAATGTAGCAGGCTAGGTGTTACGCTTTACTGTTACAATACCATCACTTACAGTGTTGTAACTTTTAAGGGTGGCTAAAACTGGGAATAATTTTGCATCAGAAAAGGAGTTCATCAGGGATGCCTCCTCTCACCTCATCTCTTTAACACCCACATAGAGCAGATTGTGGGAACAACATATATGGAAGACATGGGAATAAACATTGAAGGTCGAAACATAATTCTGTGATATGCTGATGAAATCAACAGTATCACTAGCATTTACAGAACGAATTCTGCACAGGGTTGAAGCAGCAGGCAAATAGCTTTAACTCTTAACGGCAAGAAGACAACAGTAATGCAGCTGGATGGTGAAGAAAATCAAGCGTATCGAGATATTCAATTCAAGAAGACTGCTTTAGAAACTGTGGGTAATTTTGAATATTTCAGCTCAGTTAAAGCTTATGATGTCACCTGTACTGATGACCTCAGCTTAAGAGTATGAATAAAACATTAAAAAAAGAAAAAGAAAAGAACGTCTGGGAAGACAGAAGCATACTTACAACTCCTAAAAATCATGATCTGGCCAGTAAGGCTATATTGCTGTAAAGTCTTCACAGGCAGATCATCACCATCATCATCACCATCATCATCATCATCATCGTCATCATCGTCGTCGTCATCATCATCATCATCATCGTCGTCGTCGTCGTCTTCGTCATTGTCTTCATCATCGTCGTCATCATCATCATTATCATAACCATATCATCATCATCATCATCATCATCATCATGTGCCTTGCCTCAATGCGTTGGCGATCATGGCCCTTCACACGAATCTATCCCTTGTCGCCGGAAGCACACCTTCCACCCTCTCTGTCCTCAGCCACCCTGCGAGTCCGTCCAATACTTTCTCCTTGGGTCTACCTCGTGTTCTCTTTCCCTTCAGCTTTCCTGTCACAGGCAGAAAAGGAGAGGAAAATAAGATCAAAGCACCACATATGTGGTTCTGTGGGCAAACGCACCGACAAGATTACAAATGAAAGCAATTTGAACGAACTTAACATCCCAGCGCCAACTGCCAGCAGAAGTAAGAAAAAGAAAAATGACATATGAGATGTTAGAAAAAAGAACAGTGACATAACTGCAATCCCAACACACCTCTAGTGACAATAGTTTTGCATAGAACAATTGAGGCCAAAAGAAACATGGACAGACCACCCACCTCCTGCTTGAACAACCTCACCAACATCAGTGGTTTGAAGGTCTACGAAGTAACACACAGAAGTCAAGACTGGAGTCAATGGAGGAGAGGTTGCCATGACCTCTGTTGTGGTGGCTTAACATCGTATTTGATGACAGTAATGTATGTGTGCATGTTGTGTGTGTGTGTGTGTGTGTGTGTGTGTGTGTTGTGTGTGTGTGTGCCTGCCAGTGTGTGTGTATGTGTGTGTGTGTGCCAGTGTGTGTGTGTGTGTGTGTGTG
>JAPXFY010000611.1:50000-52320 GCA_030674185.1 Monoplex corrugatus
ACCTTGAAAAGTACGGAATCTCGATGCTCTGAAGTAAAAATGGAGATTGTTGAAATGGCTTTATTACTTTATTATCAGTTTTTCACGACTATTTCTTTCTCCAGAAATGCATGTGCAAGAATGATACTGAACTGCAGGATTGTTCGTGTAATTGTGCTGGTCTTGTTTAAAATGGTGGGGAATAATGGCAAGGCCTGGTGCTATAAAGTGCCGCTCACCCAAAGGAAAGTGAAGCGAAAACAAGAGCCATTCCTTTCCAGGTGTAGTGATCGCCGTGGGACCCCTGTCTGGATTACACGTGGCGTCTTTTCCATTACTGCGTCTGTAACAACACCCTCTCGTGGTATCACCCGTTCTCACTAGGACTGTTACATGGTGTGACCCAGCACCTGGTGGAGTAACCTAGTGTAAAATGAAGGCTGTCTGGCCTTTGAACATGCAGCGTATATATATATACCCCACTGTCATGTGGATATGCTCTGAGAGCCACGAACCAACCCCAGTGTATGGGCAAATACGAAGACTGGACATCATAACTGTGGAGAAAGCGAACAAGAACAGTGAAAAGTCAAAGTTCAAACCCGTTAACCTTGTAGATGTCATCAAGAGAAAAGAAGGCTGAGGAATAAACTGTGCACAGACTTAGAGAAAAGCCTATCACGTTATCTAGTGGCAGCTCCTGAATGAGATACGTGGCCAGGAAAATAGAGACCTTTAGATTACGCGAGATCCAAAACAAGTGCGACTGCCCGCGCCCAAGCAAACAGGAACCAGAAGAACAAGAAAACCAATGTAAGCGCATATTCAAGACAAGACAAGCGCAAATTTTCAGCCAACCGGCCTTTGTCAAGCGCGAACGCACGGTCACAAACAGACCACAAACAACACCAAACAACGGATAATAAGAAGAGGACTAAAAACTTCCCTGCCGCCTCGTCCAGTGGATAAAAAGGGACCAAATGGAATGTCCATGTCTTCATGAGCAGTAGTAAGAAGTGGGGAGAGGGGAGACAACTATGATGTCAAAGTTCGCGCTTGACAAAGGCCGGCTGGCCGAAAATTTGCGCTTGTATTGTCTTGTTTTGTTGAATACGCGCTTACATTGGTTTTCTTGTTCTTCTGGTTCCTTTTAGATTACACGTCACGTATCCAATGCGGGTCAGATACGTTTCGTACCGACTACGTATCGCATTTTCTCGCGCGATTTTATCGATACGTATCGTTTCGATAGGGACTGTGTACGTCTGGAAGTCCGCTTAAATACGTGCTCTCGCCCGTATCTAGTTTGGGACTGCATATCTCAAATTTCAAGGTAAGTAATATGTTGGTTGTGTTTTGAAACCACTTTTCTACCTTGTTATGTATGTCTTGTGTCACTGAGTTTTAAACAATTCATGTACGTATGGCGATACGTATACGTGCTGGAAGATACGTGACGTGTAATCTAAAGGTCTCTAATATGTACACACACTGTACTTCTGACAACGCTCCCTTCATTAATTTTTCTTTTCTCATTTTTCCCTTTTTTTCTCTCTTCAAGCACATCTGAATAAAAAATCACAGAGAATACCTCATTCTCAGTATCTCCTCCTCCTCTTCCTTCTTCTTCTTCTATTTTTCTTTACTTTTATAATGGTTAACAAAATCATTTTTTGTCAGCCTGTGGAATTTAGAGTGTGTATGATACGCGAAAGAAGATTGGCACATTACAACCTTACACCCAGAAAAGAGAAAGAGAGAAAGAGAGAGAGAGAAAGAGAGAGAGAGACAGACAGACAGACAGACAGACGGACAGACAGACAGACAGAGAAAAGAGAGAGAGAGAAGAGAGAGAGGAGAGACAGACAGACAGACAGACAGTCGGACAGACAGACAGACAGAGAAAAGAGAGAGAGAGAAGAGAGAGAGAGAGAGAGAAAGAAAGAGAGAGAAAGAGAGAGAGAGAGAAAGAGAGAGCCAGAGAAAGAGAGAGAGAGAGCGCGCGAGAGAGAGAGACAGGCTGACAGACAGACAGACATACGTACAAGCAGACAGACAGAGACAGAGATAGAGGCAGAAGGGAGCACAGTAAACAGAGATAGTAATATCACAGCCAAAACTGGTGAGACAAACAACAGCTTTCAGCTTCAGTTTTCTCAAACCAGTGTTTCAACGCTGGGAATAAAATCCATATGCAGGAACGCCACAAAATGTTATGAGATTTGAAACAGATCCAAAAATTATCATTGTCTGCGCCTTAAACGTGCACATAAACCCTAGACACTGGCACGATCTTGGTATTTTATCTAGCATATGGGTTCTGTATATTATTGTCTGCAGA
>JAPXFY010006113.1:0-2500 GCA_030674185.1 Monoplex corrugatus
ACAAACGGGAAATTACTAGTACAGTCAGAGCTGTTTCAAGCCACTTATCATCAACACAGTTCATTCATTTATCGCTATCGGCGAATCTATGTAAAGGTAATTCATCTCCCTTTATCTGACACCCAACCTGTCGCATGATTTTGCAACAAACGATATGCATGTGACCTTTGACACTTCAAGGTGGCGCCAGTTTGATTGGCTGTCTCTGTCTTTTTATCAGTCAGGTGACCGTGGCCCTGTTGTATTGTTGATGTCGGCTGATTCATGAGACTTGTGTTGACATTGCCAGCGGCCACGTATCCATTCAGTAGTTTCCATAAAATCTCTTTGCCAAGCCCAAGCTCATTTAAAAAAAAAAAAAGTAGTCGTATCGTTACCACCGTCGTTTTTGTTTCCGCTATGATGATTGATGATAGTGTTGTTGTCATTGTTTCTGCTGTTGTTGTCACTGCTATCATTGTTGTTGTGGTTATTGCAACCATTGCTGATGCCCCTTGTTGATGTACCTGCTGTAGTTGTTGTTCTTGACATTGATACCAGTGCTCCTGTTATTGCTGTTGCTGTTGCCGTCATTATTAACTTTCCTCTTTCTATCTCCCTCTCTCTCTCTCTCTTGCTCTCTTTCTTTCTCTCTCTCTCTCTCTCTCCTCTCTCTCTCTCTCTCTCTCTCTCTCTCTCTCCCTGTTATTGCTGTTGCCCTCACTTTTGACATGCTTGTTCTGTTTTTCCCTTTTGTTTTTTGTAATAATGCTCGTTCCTGCAGTGCCTATATCTTACTATTATATTTTGCTCTTTTTTCAAACTGCCTATCCTTGATCTCTTAACCTCCATCCTTCTATTTGTGTTTCTGTTGTTTTCGTTTAAAGCCTAGCCAACTGCATATTGCCATATCAGGGCAATAACCCATTTCAAAACATTCTACTTCAAGGAAAAGAGAAAAGAAAATTAAGTACACAAATCAAGGCATTCGCGCACATAATCTAAGGAAATGCCCCTGGCATTGACCACTCCATCTAATTATCATACTGCGGATTTTTAAAAAATCCTGAATACAAATTGTAGCACAACTAAGGACACTAAAACATATAAAAACGGGCCTAAATTACCTAAAATTGCTTTTGCACGTCTCATTTCCCTAAAGCCAACAATGCACTTAAATACATGTACCAAATTATCAGTCTGTGAGAAAGTACATAAGACTTTACTGAAATCACATAAGTGAATGTACTAGCAAGGCAGAAAATGATAGGAAGAAATGACAGAAAGCAAACGAACAAAGCAGAAATAAAGAGAGTGACAGAAAAAAAGAAAATTTCTAGCACAGTATTTCCAGAAAATTGGGATACTATTTACTATTTATACTGAAAGAGCCATTGGCATCTCTAGCAGGGGTGGGGATGGGAGGTGTGGGAGAGTATAAAAAACCCACAAGGATGTTCTAATGATAATAATAATAATTAATAATAATTAATAATAGTAGTAGTAATGATAATAATGATAATGTTTATTTGTATAGCACATATTCCCTATAAAAACATGCTCACCAGCGCTTTACATTTCACAAAAAAGGCAAATGGTGATAAAAATGTTCACAATTACATACACGATAAGAATGCAACAAACATTAAAGCTATACAAGTAAGAAGACATAAGAAACCACAAAATATTAAAGTTTAAACACTGATTTATGTCATAAAAAAAATCATTTTTCATATGAATAAAGAGGCACTCTGTGTTTATATATTCATGCGTGTGTGTGTGTGTGTGTGTGTGTGTGTGTGTGTGTGTGTGTGTGTGTGTGGGGTGTTTACGTGTGTTTACGTGTGTGTGTGTGTGTGTGTGTGTGTGTGTGGTGTGTGTGTGTGTGTGTGTGTGTGTGCGTGCGTGTGCGTTGCTGTCTGTGTTTGTGTGTGTGTGCACGCAGGCACATGCACACATGCATGTGTAATAATATGTGTGCATGTGTGTGTGCGTGTGCGTGTGTGTGCGTGCATGTATTTTGTTTGCATGCGTGTGTGTGCGTGTATGTGTGTGTGTATATGTGCATGCACTTGTTATACATAAAATTATAATCAATATTATGAATGACAATAAAAACACATCACAGAAAAATTCTAATTTATATACAAAAAAAAAGAAAAAAATAGCTTCAGTATCAAAGCACTAACACCTTGACAATCAAAATTACATCACAGATTATAATGCATTCGCATATCACATATCACGATTTACATACAAAAATGGTTAAGATGTGTCTTAAAATATTTCAGTCCCTTTCCCACTCAATATTTCCCTAACACCTCCTCAGCTTTACACAAACATACAGTGATACACACACATGCTCACTCATGCACACACACACACACACACACACACACACACATACACACACACGCACGCACGCACGCACACACACACACACACACACACACACACACACACACACACACACACACACCTCGCTCTATTGGCCCTGATACAAGATACTATCGTACAGGCA
>JAPXFY010006113.1:10000-13404 GCA_030674185.1 Monoplex corrugatus
AACAAACTTCCTCTCTCAGTCCGTCAGCAACCTACTTTTGTCTCCTTCAAGTCCGCTCTCAAAACTCACCTTTTCTCCTCCGCATAAAATCCTAACCTCTGCAGCCTGTCTCCGCTCGGAGGGAATCACATGGTTATAATATATAATTGTATATGCTATGCTCTCTATAATTTTCCATTGGTTTTATTCTTGCTTTTATTGCTTTTATTCTTTCTCCCCATTTATAGCCATGCGTGTGTGTGTGTGTGTGTGTGTGTGTGTGTGTGTGTGTGTGTGTGTGTGTGTGTGTGTGTGCGTGCGTGTGTGTGGCGTGCGTGCGTGCGTGCGTGCTTGAGTGTGTGTCTGCTTCAGCGCTTAGATTTGATTTTATCAAGATTTAGCGCTATATAAATATTGTAATTATTATAAGAAAACTAAATAGTTATGTAGATACTAGCACTAGAATTTCAGACAATAATTAATTTCAATTGTAAAGAAAAAAAAATGTTTATTTGAATATGAAAGGGGTGCTCATATAGAGACACATGTGCATAGGTGCCTGTGTATTCACATTGACGTTGGTGTACTTATGTGCATATATAGGTGATAGTATCTACATTATGTATATGTGTGGGTACATATGTATATATATCTATGTATGTATATATGTATGAGTGATTATGTATGTGTGCGTGTATATAGATGTGTATGTGTGTATGTGCGTTTATACATAACCTTCAATTCAGTCTATGGCCTGAACCATTGCTAACCGCCGAAGATTGAGTTATCTCTGAACTAAAAGATGCACGAAGTGCTAAATATGCGTTGAATGATCATTTGGTATTGTCTCAATGTCAATTGTTTTGGTAAATGAGTGACTGATCTGCGATTAGTCTGATTAATTGATTGGCATTATATGAATGTCTGTTTTTGCCAATTAACCGACCGTTTTGGGGTCGAATTGCTCTTATGTCATATATTTCTTGTTTCACTTCATTGTACATTAATTCCATTGATTGGTTTAGATTCACTGGTGAATAAATTGATAAACTGAACGCATGATTAGCTGACAACGGAATGATTATATGATTTGTTAATTGATGGCGATGGGTGGCTCACCGACTGATCGATTTATAGATTGATGGTTTTAGCTATTGATCGATCAGTGATTGAATTATGGAATGTATGGATGATTGATTCGCGTTATTTGAAGTAACGATTGCAAATTGATATATTGAACTCAGTTAAATTCTAGGTTATCTGGTCGATTAAGTCACTGGATGACTGATTAACTGGTTAAATGATTGATCGATTGATTGATTGAGAGAGGGAGTGATTACGTTAAGTGATTGTTACTGAAGTGATATCGATTGTACAGTTGGATGATGCATCTGACCCAGTCAATTGAAAGCTGATTTGTCAGTTGAATCACGGGCTGAATGGCGGATTATTTGATTGATCAACTGGTAAATCAGTTGATTGATTGGTTAATTGATTGGTTGACTGTTTGATTGATTGGTTGTTTGGTTGATCGATTGATGGATTGAGTGTTTATGTCAAGTACCTGATGTCAAGTACCTGATATTGATCAACTGTATGATCTAGGGTACAAGAAATGTCAGATCTGTGCACTAATTGAATGGTTTGTTTGTCTGATAGCCAGTTATTGTAAAATTGACAGTTGGATGAATGATATAGATGCGGTTATTAACAAATATTCTTAGCTGGCCAGTTAAGGAATATGGACTAGAATACAAATGAAAAGACCACTGTAAATGCAAAGATGAATGTATCCCAGCTTATGTGACGGTAAACGATAGAAGGGGACAATGTGACAGAGTTCACTGCAGTTTGATAGTAGAACTTGTATGAATGTATAAGAAAACCTGATCTCCTCCCCTCCCCTTTCCCATGCATGTATTGTGGCCTAAGGCCGATGTACAATAAACATTTTCTGAGTTCTGAGTTCTGAGTTCTCTGTCCTCTCTCTGTCTCTCTCTCTCTGTTTCTGTCCGTTTCTGTCTGTTTCTGTCAGTTTCTCTCTCTCTCTCTCTCTCTCTCTCTCTCTCTCTCTCTCTCTCTCTCTCTCTCTCTCTCTTTCGCTCTGTGTGTGTTTCTTTCTCTCTCTCTCTCTCTCTCTCTCTCTCTCTCTCTCTCTCCTCTCTCTCTCTCTCTCTGTCTGTTTGTGTGTCTGTGTGTGTGTGTCTGTGTGTGTGTGTCTGTTGTGTGTGTGTCTGTGTGTGTGTGTCTGTGCGGTGTGAGGGAAAACAGTGCCGGTAGTGTTGTCAGTTAAGAACAGAGAGCTGTATAATGAATCAAATGACCAAAGATAAGGTATGTAAATATGGACTTTTTTTTCTCTGAAATACAATATTTGTAAGAAAAATTATATCCTGACCTAAATCTGATATGAATACTTAAAGACAGTAGACGTCTGCCCTGGCTAAATATTTTCATCCCCCTCTGAAATTTTAATTTCAAATTCCCTTGTATCGATTATAGACATCATTCACGTTTGTGGTCCTCGACGAAAAAAAAAAAAAAAAAAAAAAAAAAGAAAAAAAAAAAAAAACCAAACAAACTTAAACGTGATTCATTTCGTATACTCTGACGTTGAAAGAGGCTGAAAGACTAATGAAGTTATTTGTGTTGATTGTTTTTTTTTTGTTATTGCTATTGTTGTCTAAAGCCCTGTTATTGTTATTGTTGTTTAAAGCCTAGCCGGCTTCGTCTAGCAAGGTTAACGGTGAGCATGGTTTTTAATCGAGGTCCTTTATCTTAACTGGTTGTCGTTTTTGACATGGTGTTAGGCAATATATGGCTCTGATAGTCAACTGGGTTGTAAGCAATATGAACTTGAACTAGGGACGACTGAGTAGAACCATATCGGGGCTATAATCGTTTCAAAACATACACAGAACTTCAACAGGTAAAACAAAAAAGAAAAGAAAAGAAAATCAAGTTCACATATCTATGCATTTGCGGACATAATCTAAAAAGATACCCTTGATGTAGACCACCCATCCAGTTTATCACGCGTCGGATTAAAACACACGCGCACACGCACACACACACACACACACACACACACCACAAAACACACACACACACACACACACACACACACACACACACACACACACACACACACACACACTTGAATACAAATTTAAACGTACCTACGGACACCAACATATAAAAACGGACATGAATTACCTAAAATTGCTTCCGCATGTCTCACTTCCCTACAGCCAAAAATTCACAACACATGTACCCAACTATCAATCCTAAGAAAAAAAATACGTAAGACTTTATCGAACACATACAGGTGAATGGACCAGCAAAGTAGAAAATGATAGGAAGAAATGACAGAAAGCAACGGAACAAGGCAGAAACAAAGAGCGCGAGAGAAAAGAGGAAATTTC
>JAPXFY010006114.1:10000-13403 GCA_030674185.1 Monoplex corrugatus
AATTTCAATAAAAAAAATTATATTACAACTTTTGATAAAAATGTTTCTTTCAAGCAGAACTGTAAGATTTTATAACCGGCTATAGGTACCTGTCCCTGTTATATGTGTGTCAAATATCAAGGAAATCGGATGAAAACTTTTGAACATATTATGTCTGATGTAAACAATCTCGCGAAAAATCGCATTTAATTAATTAATTAATTTTTGTCAACTTTTCATAACTCACAGACCCCAACAAAGATATTCAATCTAAAGAATACTGTCTGAGGTATCTTCTCGCCAAATATCATGGTGATTGGTTAATTAGAACTGAAACACTGAACATCACAATCTTGGTACCCAAATCTGGGTAGGTCTGCCCCGTTACACATTTGATGTATGGCCATCGACCAGAAGGTCAATGTTCAGGGGTACAGGATTACTGGACTGTTTCTATTTCGTTTGGTTGTCGCGGGGAAAAAACTGCAAGACGATCATCTGCGAGATAAAAGGCCTGATACACACAAATGAAATCAAAGCACACGCTCTCATCATTCAATAAAATATTCACTCGCAGTGACAAGCATGAATAATTGCAGGGCTCAAACACTGCATCATTTTTTTTTATCGAGCTGGAAACAGCCCCCCAACAAGCTGACTAATGATTTCATAAGATGCTCTCCAGCTGGTGTAAAATGCCTCTGCCATTTTCATGGTGGGCATAACGTGCCTACGTAATACATTCATAACATTTACTGCTACGAAATCCATATCAAGTGTGACTGCCCGTGTTCAAGCAAACAGGAACCAGAAAAAAAAAACACGAAAAAAGAATAAGAACGCGTCTTCAATACAACAAGATAAGACAGGCGCAAATTTTCGGCCAACTGGCCTTTGTCAAGCGTAAGATCACAAACAAACAAACACCAGATACAAAAATTAGGAGAAAAAGACTGAAACTTCCCTGCTTTGAGAAAAAGAAGTTTAAGTCTTTTTCTCCTAATTTTTGTATCTGGTGTTTGTTTGTTTGTGATCTTACGCTTGACAAAGGCCAGTTGGCCGAAAATTTGCGCCTGTCTTATCTTCTTGTATTAAGTACGCGTTCTTATTCTTTTTTCGTGTTTTTTGGGGTTTTTTTTCTGGTTCCTATTCACTGTTACGGTTTTCCTATTTCCACACTACCCTCACCCCACACCTACCGCCTTCCTGTCTCTTTATAGCATTGTAGTGTATTGTATGTATTACTGCAGACCGTCTGAGGGCGAGGGTTGATGTTAAAAAAATAAAATAAAATAAAGCGTAAACGTGCTTATGCCACTACCTTCCAACTTAAAACTGTATTCTTGTTTTTGGTTTTCTTCTCTCTCTCTCTCTCTCTCACTCTCTCTCTCTCTCTCTCTCTCTCTCTCTCTCTCTCTCTCTCTCTCTTCTCTTTCTCTCGCTCTGTCTGTCTCTCTGTCTCTGTCTCTCTATGTCGGTCTCTCTGTCTCTGTCTCTCTCTGTCTGTCTCTCTGTCTCTGTCTCTTACTGTCTGTCTGTTTGCCTTTGTCTCTCTCTGTCTTTCTCTCTGTCTCTCTATGTCTGTCTGTCTGTCTCTGTCTCTGTCTCTCTTCTCTGTCTCTCTGTCTCGTTTTTTTTCTCTCTCTCTCGTTCTTTTTTCTCTCTCTTTTCCCTTTCTCTTTGTCTGTCTTCCTTTCTCTATCCCCTTCTCTTTCTATGTTTTTCTCCATCTGTCTGTCTGTCTCTGTCTCTGCCTGTCTGTCTGTCTCTCTTTCGGTCTCTCTCCTCCCCTCCTCTCTCTCTATCTATCTATCAGTCTATCTATCTATCTGTCTATCTAATCTATCTATTTATCTATCTGTCTATCTATCTATCTGTCTATCAATCTATCTATCTATCTATCTATTTATCTATCTATCTATCTATCTGCCTGTCTCTTACTCTCTCACTCTCTCTTCTTTCTTTTCTCTCTCTCTCACTTCCCTTTCTCTCTGTCTGTCTATCTCTATCTGTCTGTCAATCTGTTTCTGTCTCTGTCTGCCTGCCTGTCTGCCTGCCTGCCTGCCTGCCTGTCTGTCTGTCTGTCTGCCTCCTTCCGTCTCTTTGTCTCTGTTTCTGTATCTGTCTGTCTGTGTCTCTCTTCTTCTTCATCTTTATCTTCTTGTTGGTCTTGTTTTTGTTCTTCTTCTCTCACCCCCACCCCTTCTCTCTCACTTTCATCTGTTCTCCATCTTTATCATAATCAGTAGGGAGAAAAGTAAAGACGTTTAACTGTTGTTTATTGCATTCTTTTGATTTGAAGTTGTTTTTTCCCCTTGTATTGTTACAGAATCACATCCTTCACACTCCATCACAGCCTGGTTTCAAGTTCTGCGGTAAAATGATCTTCGTTGATTGATTTATTGACCACTACGTGCAGCACGTTTTGATAACAAGCGCATAATCCTACACCCACTTCTTTCCCAAATTTTCAGTTTCAGTTTATAGAGTAAGAATCCAGTGACTGAGAATAAACCATGTTCTAATGAGATAAAGATGTTTCGTCTCACACCCACGTAATACCTTAGTGATGTCTGTTGCAGTGTGTCGTAATATGCCATGTGAATATTCATCGACTTAACTCTCTACATTTATGTCTTCGCAGAGCTGTGCGAAAAGATACCGATGAGGGATATTTGGGGTTTAAATGACGGCTGATGTGATGGCGATCCTTCAGGTATAAATATGAACATGGGCCTTCACGCTTTTCAGTGATCCTCCAGAACTTCTCAACAGGACGATTGAGCCTTAGTGAGTATACATGTAGATCTCTCTGTTTCTCTGTCTCGGTCTCCCCTCTCTTCTCTTCTCTTTTTCTTCTCTCTCTCTCTCTCTCTCTCTCTCTCTCTCTCTCTTTCTCTCTCTCTCTCCCTCTATCTCTTTGTCAAACTGTTTGTCTAACTGTGTGTGTCTCTTTCTTTCTCTTCCTCTCTATCTCTTTGTCTAACTGTTTGTCTGTTTTTCCTCTCTCTCATTTCTCTCTCTCTGTCTCTCTGTCTCTCTCTCTCTCTGTCTGTCTTTCTCTGTCTGTCTGTCTTTATCTGTCTGTCTGCCTGCCTGTCTGTCTGTCTGTCTGTCTCTCAGTGCCTTTTTATGCAGGCATTTTTCTGTTACTCTCGTCACGACGATAGCCATCTCTTCATGGTGCTGTTTGCCATCTCTTTCTGAGTACAGGACTGTCTCTCCTGTGTTGGTTTTGTGTTTGCCTGACCCTGTCCACTTGTTCTCAATAATTCCAAGTCAGTGTAGATTGTAAGAGCCTTACCTCTGATGATGTTATCTGAGACAGTTTAACTATTTCGTACATTGTTCTCACGTGACCCTGTCCACCTGCTCTCGCTAATTCCAAGTAAGTGTAGATTATAAGAGCCTTACCTCTGATGAT
>JAPXFY010006116.1:5000-13401 GCA_030674185.1 Monoplex corrugatus
TGACTTTAGATTGGCTTGTGTCATAGTGACTTTAGATTGGCTTATGTCATAGTGACTTTAGATTGGCTTGTGTCATAGTGACTTTAGATTGGCTTATGCCATAGTGACTTTAGATTGGCTTATGTCATAGTGACTTTAGATTGGCTGATGTCATAGTGACTTTAGATTGGCTTATGCCATAGTGACTTTAGATTGGCTTATGCCATAGTGACTTTAGATTGGCTTGTGTCATAGTGACTTTAGATTGGCTTATGCCATAGTGACTTTAGATTGGCTTATGTCATAGTGACTTTAGATTGGCTTATGCCACAATGACTTAGATTGGCTTATGTCACAGTGACTTTAGATTGGCTTATGCCATAGTGACTTTAGATTGACTTATGTCACAGTGACTTTAGATTGGCTTATGCCATAGTGACTTTAGATTGGCTTATGCCATAGTGACTTTAGATTGGCTTATGTCACAGTGACTTTAGATTGGCTTATGCCATAGTGACTTTAGATTGGCTTATGTCACAGTGACTTTAGATTGGCTTATGCCATAGTGACTTTAGATTGGCTTATGCCATAGTGACTTTAGATTGGCTTATGCCACAATGACTTTAGATTGGCTTATGTCATAGTGACATTAGATTGGCTTATGCCACAATGACTTTAGATTGGCTTATGCCACAGTGACTTTAGATTGGCTTATGCCACAGTGACTGTAGATTGGCTTATGTCATAGTGACTTTAGATTGGCTTATGCCACAATGACTTTAGATTGGCTTATGCCATAGTGACTTTAGATTGGCTTATGCCATAGTGACTTTAGATTGGCTTATGCCATAGTGACTTTAGATTGGCTTGTGTCATAGTGACTTTAGATTGGCTTGTGTCATAGTGACTTTAGATTGGCTTATACCATAGTGACTTTAGATTGGCTTATGTCATAGTGACTTTGGATTGGCTGATGCCATAATGACTTTAGATTGGCTTATGCCATAGTGACTTTAGATTGGCTTATGCCATAGTGACTTTAGATTGGCTCATGCCATAGTGACTTTAGATTGGCTCATGCCATAGTGACTTTAGATTGGCTCATGCCATAGTGACTTTAGATTGGCTCATGCCATAGTGACTTTAGATTGGCTTATGCCATAGTGACTTTAGATTGGCTTGTGTCATAGTGACTTTAGATTGGCTTATACCATAGTGACTTTAGATTGGCTTATGTCATAGTGACTTTAGATTGGCTTGTACCATAGTGACTTTAGATTGGCTTATGTCATAGTGACTACAGATGGCTTATGTCATAGTGACTTTAGATTGGCTGATGTCATAGTGACTTTAGATTGGCTTATACCATAGTGACTTTAGATTGGCTTATGTCATAGTGACTTTAGATTGGCTTGTGCCATAGTGACTTTAGATTGGCTTATGCCATAGTGACTTTAGATTGGCTTATACCATAGTGACTTTAAATTGGCTTATGCCATAGTGACTTTAGATTGGCTTGTGCCATACTGACTGTAGATTGGCTTATGCCATAGTGACTTTAGAATGGCTTATACCATACTGACTGTAGATTGGCTTATGCCATACTGACTGTAGATTGGCTTATGCCATACTGACTGTAGATTGGCTTATGCCATACTGACTGTAGATTGGCTTATGCCATACTGACTGTAGATTGGCTTATGCCATACTGACTGTAGATTGGCTTATGCCATACTGATTGTAGATTGGCTTATGCCATACTGTCTTTAGATTGGCTTATGCCATAGTGACTGTAGATTGGCTTATGCCATACTGACTTTAGATTGACTTATGCCACACTGACTGTAGATTGGCTTATGCCATACTGACTTTAGATTGGCTTATGCCATACTGACTTTAGATTGACTTATGCCATACTGACTTTAGATTGGCTTATGCCATACTGACTGTAGATTGGCTTATGCCATACTGACTGTAGATTGGCTTATGCCATACTGACTGTAGATTGACTCATGCCATACTGACTGTAGATTGGCTTATGCCATACTGACTGTAGATTGACTCATGCCATATTGACTGTAGATTGGCTTATGCCACACTGACTGTAGATTGGCTTATGCCATACTGACTGTAGATTGGCTTATGCCATACTGACTTTAGATTGGCTTATGCCATACTGACTTTAGATTGGCTTATGCCATACTGACTGTAGATTGGCTTATGCCATACTGACTGTAGATTGACTCATGCCATACTGACTGTAGATTGGCTTATGCCATACTGACTGTAGATTGACTCATGCCATACTGACTGTAGATTGGCTTATGCCATACTGACTTTAAATTGGCTTATGCCATACTGACTGTAGATTGGCTTATGCCATACTGACTTTAGATTGACTTATGCCACACTGACTGTAGATTGGCTTATGCCATACTGACTGTAGATTGGCTTATGCCATACTGACTGTAGATTGGCTTATGCCATAGTGACTTTAGATTGACTTACACAATAGTGACTTTAGATTGGCTTATACCAATTTTAGATCGGCTTATGCCATACTGACTTTAGATTGGCTTTTCCATAGTGACCTCAGAATGGCTTACGTCATAGTGACTTTAGAATGGCTTATAGCATGATGACTTTGTATTGGCTTATGCCATAGTGACTACAGATGGCTTATCCCATAGTGACTTTAGATTGGTTTACGCCATAGCGACTTACGATTGGCTTACGCCATGATGGCTTTGGATTGGCTCATACCATGATGGACTTGGATTGGCTTATGTCACGACCACATTGGACTGGCTTATTCCAGAATACCATTGGATTGGCTTATGCAGATAACGGTGGATTGGCTTATGCCACGATAACGGTAGATTGGCACAAGCCACAATCAAGCTGGATTGGCCTACACTATGATGCCATTGGACTGGTTTCTGCCACGGTAACAGTAAATTGGCCAATGCCGCGATAACGGTGGATTGGCGTGTGCCATGATACGAGCGTACTGGTGTGTGTGTGTTTGTGTGTGTGTGTGTGTGTGTGTGTGTGTGTGTGTGTGTGTGTGTGTGTGTGTGTGTGTATGTGTGTGTGTATGTGTGTATGCGTGTGTGTGTGTGTATGTGTGTGTGTATGTGTGTATGTGTGTGTGTGTGTGTGTGTGTGTGTGTGTGTATGTGTGTGTGGTGGTGGTCTTTGATTTAATGTCTATTCACTAAAGTGATTTTAGACACACACACACACACACACACACAAAAAAAAAAAAAAAACCCCACTTGGAAATGGTTAATTTTCAGGAAAAAGAAATGACACAGAAAAACAAGACAAGAAAGAAAAATTCACAAATGACGTTATCATAAATAACGATTGAAACAGTAAACTTAGCTAACCATAACACTGAACATGAGAAGTAATGGCGCGTTAAAGATAATTCGCTATAGGACTTTTTGACAGGCTAACAAAAAATTCATATGTTAAGGATGGTAAGGCAAATATGTCAGAAACTGTTTTGTTTTTTGTATGCTCCTCTTTGTGTAGGGCAGATACCGCTGAAGTCTGTCTCTGTACATGTCTAACATGCCTTAAGTCTTTGGGTCCTGATGTCTTTTGTCTTTTTTTATTGAAGTCAGCTGTGATGCCATGGCGCGTTAAAGATAATTCGCTATAGGACTTTTTGACAGGCTAACAATGTCAGACAGTATGTGTGTGTGTGTATGTGTGTGTGTGTGTGTGTGTGTGTGTGTGCGTGTAAGCTGGAGAGAGAGAGAGAGAGAGGGAGGGAGAGAGAGAGAGAGATTGGGGACCTTTCAGTTCTGAAAGTAATGGCATGTTAAAGGCATTGAAAGAGACAGAGAGAGACAGAGACAGAGACAGAGAGTGAGAGAGAGAGAGAGAGAATATTGTTTGACAAGATGAAAAGGAGCATTTTTATAGGAAAATCTCAAAGTAAAACAATGTTTTGCAGAACAATAGAAGCCATTGTGATCTGGCATACTTTGTCAGGAGCATACTTGAAACTGAAAGCGACATGTGCATCGTTAACACTGTCATCAGTAGGCTAATTAGTCTCAACATATTTGACAGTTGATATTGATGTGGACGAAAGGAGAGAAGCGTTTCAATTGATAACCACTTTGTGTTTTGAACACACACACACACACACACACACACACACACACACACACACACACACACACCACACACACTGTAACGTACTCTGCCATGTACACACGCAGGAAGTAACTCTTCTGCCTTAGAGACAGACAAGTCAGATCGCCTAGCAACACAAGAGCAACAACAGATCAGTCTACCAACTGGCACACGATCCACATGTTACATGGTGTCACAAGTCTTTACCTCGCTCGTTTGCTGGATAAAAAGCGAAGGAGTGAATTATGGCAAACAAGAACTTTGAACATCCCTCTATTGATTGGGATGCAACAGATCTATTCCAAGAATTCACTCATTTCAAAGACCACGTTAGATTTGTGTTTGACGGACCTCTTACAACACTAACAGACAAACAAAAAGCTGGATGGATAGGAACTTGGATCGGTGCTCAAGGTAGGTAAATCTACCGCACTCTACAGTGGACTGATGGTGAAAAAGAAAAACCTGATGCAGTTCTAGCTAAGTTTGAAAGCTACGTCCGTCCCAGAAAGAACAAACGTGTGGCAAGACACAAACTGAAAACAGGACCAGGGAGAGTCCTTCGACAATTTTGTAAAGGATCTGAAACTGGTCATGATGGATTGTGACTACACAGACAATGATGACATTATGGTAGACTGCATCATCGATGGAGTGTATGACATGAAACTACAAACAAGAACCTTGTATAACTGATGAAGAAACAAAACCTGTTGTCGATGTAATCAGAAAGACACAATCAAAAAAACAAAATACAGGAAAAGAGTACACAAATGTCTGTTTTCGTTGTGGTGGAGATCCGAAACACCACAAACAAGAGGGAACTGCCCAGCTGTGGGAACTACATGTGCACATTGCAGAAAGACCAGCCACTGGAAGAAAGTATGCAGAAGACACCGGAATATACACACTGTAGCGACAGAATCTGAATCAGAACCAGAAGTCTTGATGATTCACAGCACAAAGCCCAACAACGCGAAAGACTGTGACAAATGGGACCAGACTGTGTCAATCCACGGGGAAAAAACATCAAGTTCAAGACTGACACTGGAGCAAGGTGCAATACTCTCACAGTCCCAGATTACAAGAAGATATCTCACTGCAGTGAGATCCGCTCCTCTGATAAACTTCTACGCACCTACTCCAACCACAATGTCAAACCTATTGGCACAGCAGATCTTCCCATTGCTCACGATGAAAACGTCATCAAAACTCGCTTTGAGATTCTCATCATTGATCAGGAGAACGTGACTTCTGGTACAACTGCAGAAAATGTCGGTCTTATAGCTCAACAGTGGAACCTACAGCTAACACTAACAGTCAGACAACCTCTAGCTTTGATGAGTTTCCTGAGCTGGGGTGCAGGACCGGAACTCTGCCAGGAGAATACAGCATCAATCTGAAACCAGGTGCTAAAGGAGTTGTCCACCCAGCACGTCGCCAGCCTGAAGCTCTTCGTGAAAAGATCATTCAGAAGCTCCATGAAATGGAAACAGATGCACACATCGTCAAAGCTGAAGAGCCCACTGAATGGGTCAGTTCGATGACAGAAATGACAAAGTCCATACTTGTATTGATCCCAAAGACTTGAATGCTGCTATTCAACGTGAGCACTATCCAATGCGTACAGTCGAAGAGATCATTGCAGACATTCCTAATGCGAAGGTGTTTTCAAAACTAGATGTACATGCAAAAAGTGGATTCCTACAGATAAAGTTAGAGGAGGCATCATCGTTCCTGACCACTTTCAACACACCGATTGGAAGGTATCGCTAGCTGCGTCTTCCATTTGGCATCTCCTGTGCTCCAGAGGTGTTTCAAAGGATACTGGATCAAACGTTAGAGGGCATCAAAGGAGCACACGCAACTATGGATGACATTCTGGTCACAGGTTGTGACACTGAGCACCACGACCAGAGACTGAAAAAGGTGGTGGAGAGAGCTACAAGCTACAATCTGAAATTGAACCCTGAAACGCTACACACCAGACAGTCCAGTGTGCCATACGTTGGCCACCTTCTCACAGCCGGACTGAAGCCTGACCCGGCCAAAGTGAAAGCTGTTCAAGAGATGCCAACTCCCCAAAACAAAGACGATGTCTGACGCTTCCTGGGTTTTGTCACGTACCTTGGCAAGTTCATACCGAATCTGAGTGAGGAAAGCGCTCCTATACGTGATCTTCTGAAAGAAGATGCTCTGTTTGACTGGCAACAGAGTCAGGAACAAGCCTTCACAAAACTGAAAAATCTCTGCTGTCATCATCCAGTCCTGAGGTACTATGACTTCAAAGCATCAGTTGAGATCCACTGTGATGCCAGTCAGCATGGACTTGGAGCAGTTCTCATCCAGGATGGAAGACCTGTAGCACACAGCTCACACGATCCATGACTGATGCGGAAAAACTCTATGCCCAGATAGAAAAGGAAATGTTGTCCATCGTCCATGCCTGCAAGAAGTTCCACTGCTACATCTTTGGGAAAGAGGTCACTGTCTACAACGACCACAAACCACTGGAACAGATTTTCTCCAACCCCCTTCTGTCAACACCAATGCAACTGCAACACATGCTACTTCATCTACAGTGGTACAATCTACAAGTGAAGTACCGAAGAGGCAGCCAGATGCTGCTTCTGGACACTCTCTCACGCGCATACCTTCCTGGAGAACCTGCTGAAACAGCACATATAGAGACAGAGAATACATATGCTCCAATTGCAAAGGAAATGTACGGAACACTTCAGGAATGCTCACGACAAGAACTTGGACTGTTGCAAACTCTGATTCATAGTGGCTGGCTAGACAGAAGAAATGATGTGCCTGTTGAGATGCCACAGTTTTGGGACTCTAGAGACGAGCTGGCCGTCTCTGACAGCATCATCTTCAAAGGGTCCAGAATCTTCATACCACCCAGTCTCAGAAAGCGGATGCTGAGTCTCATTCATGAGTCTCATCTGGGTATCACAAAATGCAAAGAGCGAGCACGTCAAGTGATGTACTGGCCTTCAATGAACTCGAAGACAAAATCAAGAACCGCAGTAAGTGTGCAGATTACAAAAAGAAGCCACCTGCTGAACCACTCTTGCCTACACCTGTTCCAGACCTCCCATACGCCGAAGTTGGAACTGACATCTTTGATTTTCAAGGCAGAAATTACCTTCTGACGGTGGGCTACCTCTCAAAGTTCATTGAAGTGGATGAGCTCAAGAGTATGAGTTCTGAGTCAGTCACTGAGAAACTGAAAAGTCAGTTTGGCCGTCATGGGATTCCTTCCACCTTAAGGGGTGACTATGGGACTCAGTTCACCAGCTGTCAGTTCTCAGAATTCTGCAAGAGCTACGGGATCAGCCGTAAGACATCTAGCCCTCACTTCCAGAGCTCCAACAGGGAAGCTGAACGAGCAATCCAAACAGTCAAATGACTGTGGAGGAGGAACGAAGACAAACACTCAGCCTTGTTGGACTATAGAACCACACCCTTGGATGGCATCAACCTTTCCCCTGCGCAGCTCTTGACGGCAACCAAGGAACAAACTTCCAACCGCTAGAAGTTTCCTTGCATCTGCATACAACAACCAAGACATCAAACAGCGCATGTGGATTGAAAAGACCAAGCAGAAATTCAACCACGACAAACCAAGCACCTCAGAACACTCTACTCTTCACCCTGGGAATCAGGTTCGCATGGCTCCGCTCCCAGGCACTAAGGAATGGAAACCAGCTGTAATAGTAGAGCATCATGCATCGCCAAGATCCTACCTCGTACAGTCTGAGGGAAACATAATTATATCGACGCAACAGACGTCACCTACACTGCTCAACACAAAGAGCAAACGATGGGCCTCCAACTTCACCAGAGCTGTCAGTCACGCCTGAAGCTGATCCACTGCCCGAAGAACTAACAAGAACTTCAACCCCACCTGGCCACCCTCAACAGTCAACACCCGATCGACACACTGACGTCACCAACCGAACACGCTCTGTACGTGAAGTTCACCCTCCTCAACGACTTGATCTGTGACAGTCCAGATCTCTTCGTGTCTAACTATTGATGTGTTTATCTTATTAGAAGTTTGTTTTAGTGTTCGAAGTTTAATTTCAATGTTCAGACTTCGGTTCTTTATGACAGGGGAGATGTAACATACTCGGCCATGTACAAACGCAGGAAGTAACTCTTCTGCCTTAGAGACAGACAAGTCAGATCGCCTAGCAACGCAAGAGCAACAACGTATCAAAAACAAGTGTGACTGCCCGTGTTCAAACATACAGGAACC
>JAPXFY010006117.1:0-2500 GCA_030674185.1 Monoplex corrugatus
TATCTCAAGGGCAGCTAAGACACCAACACTGTCCAGGCTGAAACCTGTATGGAAGTACAAGAACATCTCCGTGAAACAAAAGATTAAGGTGCTGGCATATTTCGTTTTCTTGTATGCGTGGAAAACACGGACCCTCACAGCAACTTTTGAAAGATGAATCTAAGTCATGAAAATGAGATGTTATCGCAAGATACTTAACATCAGACACACTGATCATATCACCAATGAACAAGTGCGCCAATCCGTCAAGCAGCATACTCGACCATATGAAGATGTGTTGACCTCAGTTAAGAAAAGAAAATTTTCCATTGGAATGGCCATGTAACAACATCCATTGACCCTGCTAAATCAATCCTCCATGGAACTGTCAAGGGAGGGAGACAGAGGGGAAGACAGAATAAAAAAAACCAACCGATGGACTGACAACATTGTGGAATGAACAGAAAAACCCGTTTGCAGAGACAGGTTTGGGCACACAACCAGAAGAGCTGGAGTGATCTTATGAACAGCTCTTCAATGCGGTGCCGTAATGACCCTTCTCGGAGATGAAAGAGGAGGATTTGCTCCTTTCCCCCGTCTTCTCCATGAGTCTTGGTGCAAATTTGACAGTATTTTGAGAAAGCATAGACACCGCCAGTTTTGATCTAAATTTACAGCTTGTCTGTTTTGGTCACAGCAGTAGTGGTAGACATGTCTTGGTTTGTGTGTGTTGACATTTATTAGTTTTGTGTGTGTTGACATGTCTTGGTTTTGTGTGTGTGTTGACATGTATTAGTTTTGTGTGTGTTGACATGTATTGGTTTTGTGTGTGTGTTGACATGTCTTGGTTTTATGTGTGTTGACATGTATTGGTTTTGTGTGTGTGTTGACATGTATTGGTTTTGTGTGTGTGTTGACATGTATTGGTTTTGTGTGTGTGTTGACATGTATTGTTTTGTGTGTGTTGACACATGTATTGGTTTTGCGTGTGTTGACATGTATTGGTTTTGTGTGTGTTGACATGTCTTGGTTTTGTGTGTGTTGACATGTATTGGTTTTGTGTGTGTTGATATGTATTGGTTTTGTGTGTGTTGACATGTCTTGGTTTTGTGTGTGTTTGACATGTATTGGTTTTGTGTGTGTTGACATGTATTGTTTTGTGTGTGTTGACATGTATTGGTTTTGTGTGTGTTGACATGTATTGGTTTTGTGTTGTTGACATGTCTTGGTTTGTGTGTGTTGACATGTATTGGTTTTGTGTGTGTTGACATGTATTGGTTTTGTGTGTTGACATGTATTGGTTTTGTGTGTGTTGACATGTATTGGTTTTGTGTGTGTTGACATGTATTGGTTTTGTGTGTGTTGACATGTATTGGTTTTGTGTGTTGACATGTATTGGTTTTGTGTGTGTTGACATGTATTGGTTTTGTGTGTTGACATGTATTGGTTTTGTGTATGTTGACATGTATCAGTTTTGTGTGTTGACATGTATTGGTTTTGTGTGTGTTGACATGTATCAGTTTTGTGTGTGTTGACATGTATTGGTTTTGTGTGTGTTGACATGTATTGGTTTTGTGTGTGTTAAGATGTATTGGTTTTGTGTGTGTTGACATGTATCAGTTTTGTGTGTGTTGACATGTATTGGTTTTGTGTGTGTTGACATGTATTGGATTTGTGTGTGTGTTGACACATGTATTGGTTTTGTGTGTGTTGACATGTATTGGTTTTGTGTGTTGACATGTATTGGTTTTGTGTGTGTTGACATGTATTGGTTTTGTGTGTGTTGACATGTATTGGTTTTGTGTGTTGACATGTATTGGTTTTGTGTATGTTGACATGTATCAGTTTTGTGTGTTGACATGTATTGGTTTTGTGTGTGTTGACATGTATCAGTTTTGTGTGTGTTGACATGTATTGGTTTGTGTGTTGACATGTATTGGTTTTGTGTGTGTGACATGTACATTTGTGTGTGTTGACATGTATTGGTTTTGTGTGTGTTGACATGTATCAGTTTTGTGTGTGTTGACATGTATTGGTTGTGTGTGTTGACATGTATGGTTTTGTGTGTGTTGACATGTATTGGGTTTGTGTGTGTAAGATGTATGTTTTGTGTGTGTTGACATGTATCAGTTTTGTGTGTGTTGACATGTATTGGTTTTGTGTGTGTTGACATGTATGTTTTGTGTGTGTAGATTATTGGTTTTGTGTGTGTTGACATGTATCAGTTTTGTGTGTGTTGACATGTATTGGTTTTGTGTGTGTTGACATGTATTGGATTTGTGTGTGTTGACATGTATTGGTTTTGTGTGTGTTGACATGTATGGTTTTGTGTGTTTGACAGTATTGGTTTTGTGTATGTTGACATGTATCATTTTGTGTGTTGACATGTATTGGTTTTGTGTGTGTTGACATGTATCAGTTTTGTGTGTGTTGACATGTATTGGTTTTGTGTGTTGACATGTATTTGGGTTTGTGTGTGTTGACATGTATCAGTTTTGTGTGTGTTGACATGTATTGGTTT
>JAPXFY010006117.1:7500-13401 GCA_030674185.1 Monoplex corrugatus
ATTTAATAATAAGATACTTTTCATTCCAAAAACTACTCTTAGCTAGTGCATCAAAGCTTTAAGTTGTTTATTATTATTATTACTATTATTGTTATTATCAATATTGTTGTTGTTGTTGTCTTCAGGATAAAACAATATTGATATGGCATGACCACTTTTCAGATTGCAGAATTCATCTCATTTCCGCTTTGACATCATATTTACTCACAAACACATTATGATGTTATTTTAGTCAGTTTAGTCCTTTTCTTACACTGGATGAAGCAGCAGGAAAGTTTCAGTCTTTTTCTCCTAATGTTTGTGTTTAGTGTTTGTTTGTGATCTTACATTTGACAAACTAAAGCCAGTTGGTCGAAAATTTGCGCCTTTCTTGTCTGGTTGTATTAAATACGTGTTCTGATTCCTTTTTCGTGCTTTTGTTTTTTTCCGTTTCCTGTTTGCTTGAACGCGGGCAGTCACACTTGTTTTTTGATTTACTCAGAAAAATCAAGGTTTTCACATGCATCCACATCCTTCTGGGACCTGCCATACATATAAGTATACACGCGCGCGCGCCACACACACACACACACACACACACACACACACACACACAATACACACACACATACATATCACATACACACACATACATATCACACACACACATACATACACACATACACACACATACATATCACATACACACACATACATATCACACACACACACACATACATACACACACACATACATACACACACACACATACATACACACACATACATATCACATCAACACTTCTCTTCAAACTGGAACTGTCCCAGATTCTTTCAAGTCTGCTATTGTTCACCCTCTCCTCAAGAAATACAATTTAGACCCAAATGAACTGAAAAATTACTGGCCTATCTCTAATCTCTCTTTCTTGTCAAAACTCATCGAAAAAGTTGTCCTCAACCAGCTGAATTCTCACCTGTCTGCCAACAATCTCCTCAATCCTTTCCAGTCAGCCTACCACCAGTGCCATAGCACACATTCTCAACAATCTCCTCCTTGCAACTGATACTGGCAAAAATGCACTTAATACATGTACCTAGTTATCAATGCTAAGAAAAAGTATGCGAGACTTTATCGAACACATACAGGTGAATGGACCAGCAAGGCAATAATGATAGGAAGAAATAACGAAAAGCAAAGGAGGAAGAAAGAAACAAAGAGAGTGACAGAAAATAGGAAATTTCTAGCACAGAATTTCCAGACGGTGGATTTACTATTTATATTGAAAAAGCCCCCGGCATTCCCACGGGAGAAAGTATAGATGTGAATAGCTGATCAGATATAAGCAGTTGGTAACACCAAGTGATCAGTTATCCAGCAAAGACAGGACCAGCCACACAACCATCCATTCAACCTGATTCCCCCCCCCCCCCCCCCCCCCCGTGGGGATACCGAGGGCTCTTTCAGTATAAATAGTATCTCCACCTTACAGAAATTCTGTGCCAGAAGTTTCCTCTTTTCTGTCACTCTCTTTGTTTCTGCGTTATTCTTTAGCTTTCTGTCATTTCTTCCTATTATTTTCTGCCTTGCTGGTCCGCTCACCTGTATGCATTCGATAAAGTCTTACGTACTTTCTCTTATGATTGATAATTGGGTACATGTATTAAGTGCATTTTTGGCTCTAGGGAAACGAATATACGAAAGTAATTTTAAGTAATTTAGGCCCGTTTTTAGATATGTTTTTAGTGTCCGTATTTATGTTCAAATTTATATTCAGGTTTGTCAACGCCAGGGGCATCTCATTAGATTATGTGCGTGAATGCATTGATGTGTGTATTTAATTTTCTTTTCTCATTTTCTGTTGAAGTATTGTATATGTTTTGAAATGGTTGTAGCTCTGTTATGGCTCTGTGCAGTTGGCTGGACTCAGGTTGGTAATTCTTTTTACTATTTATTTTACAGGTCTGGTGAATGAAGTTTACAAGCTGAATTATGTGTTTGGCTGTTGTTGCTGCTCCTGTTGTTGCTTTGTTGTGGTGTTGTTGCTGCCACCGTTGTTGCTTGATTGATAACTTTGCAGCACACAACAAGAAAGACTGATTAATGTTACATTTTGTTCATACTGATAGTAGAAAATAGAACAGACTTTCAATGAAGACACAAATCTGTGACATCAAATTATTACTAACTTACACACAGTATTATATCTTCTTATTATTATCAATCGCTACTCTGTGTAACAGAAATGGCCCCATAAATGCTCAGAGTAGAAAACACAACTGGCTTTTCATGAAGACACAAATCAGTGACAACGAATTATTACTGACATTACAAACAGTATTCTTATCATTATTATCAATCACTATTACGTGTGACAGAAATGGCCCCATAAATGCTGAGAGTAGTAAACAGTACTGGCTTTTAATGAAGACACAAATGAGTGACAACGAATTATTACTAACATTATAAACAGTACTGCTTCTTATCGTTAAATTATTACTAACATTACAAACAGTATTACTCCTTATTATCATCAATCGCTATTATGTGTGACAGGAGTGGCCCTATAGTGCGGTGGATCACAAATCATCATCTTCTGGGGTTTTATGGTTTTTCTTGGGTGTCACAAGTTCTGTCAGCCATCGTGGCCTGCGACAGGTGTTTCTGCATTCTGCAACCACTCAAGTCTCAGACGGTTCTACCTGCTTCTACCATGGCTGGGATAATTGCTACTGTGTTCGTAGTGGTTGTAGGACTCCGGTTCCTTGTGAACACTCGCTATTACATCGTCTGCCTTTACGATGTGGTCACGGACAGTACTATCATGAGACCCACTGGTGGAGAGTTTTATTACAGGCATAAGAAACTGGTGGATTTTCTGGACATTTTCTTGTACGGAGTGGGTCTCCCATGGATGGTGATCGTGGTAGTGGTGTCCACAACGGTCGTAACGGTGATCAAGTTACGCCAAGCTGCAAAATGGCGGGCAGCCATGTCCTCATGCAGTGGTGCTGTGTCTGTGCGAGACATTGCTTTGACCCGGATGTTGGTTGGGAACTCCATATTTTTTATCATCTGTGTTTATCCAAATGGCTTGTTCAGGTACGTATTTTCATTCATGTTATGTCTGATATATTCAATACATGTGAATTCATGATTCATATCAGTAATGATAATTCACTAATTACTTGTAATGCATTTTATTCAAGTACGTATTTTATTCATGCTATGTATGATGTATTCTGTTCATGTGAATTCATCAATTCATATCAGTAATTATTATTCACTAATTACTTGTAATGTATTTTATTCAGGTACGTATTTTATTCATGCTATGTGTGATGTATTCAGTTCACTGAATTCATGAATGTGTATCTATAATGATAATTCATAAATTACTTGGGATGCATTTTTATTCAAGTACGTATTTCATTCATGCTATGTATGATGTATTCAGTTCATATGAATTCATGAGTATGTATCTATAATGATAATTCACTAATTATTTGGAATGCATTTTATTCAGGTATGCATTTTCATTCATGCTATGTATGATGTATTCAGTTCATGTGAATTCACGAATTCATATCAGTAATGATAAATCACCTGTTACTTGTAATGCATTTTATTCAAGCACGTATTTTATTCATGCTATGTATGATGTATTCAATTCATGTGAATTCATGAATGTGTATCAATAATGATAATTCACCGGTTACTTGGGATGCAATACTTACCCCATGATAATAACATATTTTTTGCATTCACAAATGCATTCTAAGAAAAATAATCTTCTACAGTCAATAGTCACATAATGTATCCGATATTTAAAAAATTCCCTAGTGCCTAAGAAAGTGCAATCCGGTATGCATTCCTAGTAAAAAAAAAATTATATTTCATTAATATTTAGATAATGTATTTAAAAAAATATCTCAGACTTAGGCAATCCAGCATGCATTTCTAGTAAAAAAAAAAGAAGTAGGTTTATATTTCATTAATATTGACATAATAGAAAAGCAGTCCATACTACGCACAGTTAACAATACAAGTTATAGTAGCAAACCACCAGATATATTTAACGAGACCACGATAAAGTTTCTTGTTAATTTTGTTCACCAAGTCATGTCCATAGACTGAAGATCGTTCGTTGCGTGGACATCGCTCATGGTTAGCGATGACTGCTCCTAACATAAGTCTTCACATCAATCCTATCATCTAGCAGTCTTGAAAATTTATTCATTTAAGGGGGCAGACCTACCCAGATTTGGCTACCAAGATTGTGATGTTCAGTGTTGCAGTTCTAATTAACCAATCACCATGATATTTGGCACGAAGATACCCCAGACAGTATTCTTTGGATTGCATATCTATGTTGGGGTCTGTGTGTTATGAAAAGTTGTCAAAAATTAATTTATTTATTTATTTTCTCGCGAAAATGAAAAAAATATAGTACATACTGCGACATTTATAACTACACATATATTCATGTTAGGAATTTGATATTTAGTGAGCATACACATCTGTGTGGTATGTATGGCATGTAGTAGAATATTAGCTCTACTATCATTATTTTCTGTACAATCATCACATCAATTTTCAGAATAATTTTAATAAAATATTATAATACAACTTTTGATAAAAATGTTTCTTTCAAGCAGAACTGCAAGATTGTACTACCGGCTATAGGTACCTGTCCCTGCTACATGTGTGCCGAATATCAAGGAAATCGGATGAAAACGTTTGAACATATTAGGTCTGATGTATACAATCTCGCGAAAATCGCAATTAATTAAGTAAGTAATTTTTGTCAACTTTTCATAACTCACAGACCCCAACAAAGATATTCAATCCAAAGAATACTGTCTGAGATATCTTCTTGCCAAATGTCATGGTGATTGGTTAATTAGAACTTAAACACTGAACATCACAATCTTGGTACCCAAATCTGGGTAGGTCTGCCCCCTTAAAGTTATTAATATACACGTGAATCATAAAAGGAAAAGAAAAATAAGGAAAATGTGAGTAAAAAAAAACCCATTGTTCATGATGTTAAGCAGTCAATCAGTCATTCTAATGTCATTATGGGCCATAATACTGAAAGTATTTTGTCTGCTTTTACATGAAATGTTGTAATCTTGGAAACATGAAAGAATTTCATTTAGATTCGAGGATGCAAATTTTTCTTATACAAGTATTGAAACATAAGTAGACTGTGAGCGCTTAGTCTAAAAGAAATTGAGTATATGATTTTCTATGTGCCATTTTAAGCCACTGAATTCTTTGTTCTTCTTTGTAAAAGCATAAGAAATTCATTGTATTTTTTTTAATCAATAGATACAGTTTAATGTAGTATATCAATAGTCATGTTAGTTCAACAGTCACATGTATAAGATACTGTTGGTCAAAATTAAACAATTCTCCGAGGATTTCACACATACACAATAAAGAAATATATTTCAAAAGACAATCATTACGCAGTTTTAACACACATTTGTCTGGCATTTGAAAAATGAAAATTTCAATGAATTAAATTAAGTCTGAAACAGGTACACATGTGCAGGTATTATTGATAAGTGATAGTGAAGAAAAAAATTAATGTAACATAAAGTTAGTGTTCAAGAAACGTAGGTTTATAATGGCGTCAACTGGCAGAAAGCTGTGTAAGGCAGGATTAATTCTTGCGTTATACTCTTTTACTAACAACATAGAGTGTAGTTGCTTCGTAAATTAAAAGCATTTATATTTGACAATATTTCATCTTCATGCGTTCAGACAGTATCTGCAAAGAGTATGATAGAGCCAATACAGTATCAGTGCAAACTTTTTTTTCGGTATAAACCCCACCCCCCCAGCTATATCCCTAGTGATCCAAACATTTGTTTCACATTCAGTGTTGAACATACTTTCGATCATCTTCCGAAAGTT
>JAPXFY010006118.1:0-13400 GCA_030674185.1 Monoplex corrugatus
TTGGAAGTGTGAGATGATTGATAGTCAAGGTAGGAATGTGAGTCTGTAGGTTGGTAGTGGACTGTAGTGACTAGTTGTTCAGATTGAAGGGAAACGTCGATATCAAGAAAGCATATGGATGTGCTTGAAATTTCATATGTGAACTTGATGGATGGGTGAAACGTTTGGACGTAATGGATGAATTGCAAAAGTTGGTCATGATCGAGGGATGTCATGCCAATGCAATCATCTATGTATCTTTTGTAAACCTCAGGTTTGGGTTTCTTGTATTGTTGTAGGATTTGTTCTTCCAAATATCCCATGAACAGAAAAGCATAGCTGGGGCCCATCTTTGTACCCATAGTGACTCCGCTAACTTGCGAGAAAGTCTCATCACCAAACGAAAATATATTCATTGTAAGGACCAGCTCCGCAAGTCGGACAAGGGTTGAAGTAGACAATGTTTGATCATGTCGTTTGTCTAGAAAATGCTGGAGAGCTTTTAACCCGTCGGAGTGGGGTATGCTGGTATACAAAGAGGTCACATCCAGAGTGAACAGTATTGGGGTTTGAAGGTGTGGTCTTCATTTATTATTTGAATCAGATTCAATGTATGGTTAGTGTCTTTGATGAAGGTAGGCAAAGAATGGACTATAGGTTGCAAAATGTGGTCAAGAAACTGAGAAATGTTTTCAGTTGGGCAGTTGCAGGCTGACACGATAGGACGGCCAGGATTGTTGGCTTATGTATTTTGGGAAGTAAATAAAAAAGTGATTGGACTGGTAGTTGTTTGATGAGTAGTCTGGCAGTGGGGGGCAGCTGCTTAGAGGTTATGAGATTGTTGATAAGTTTGGATATCTTGGCATGATTGGTCATGTGTGCAGGTTGGTCCAACTTTTTGTAGAAAGCGTGATGATGGAGTTGTTTCTGGGCTTCCTTTATATACAGATGTCTGTCCCAGACTACAATCGCACCCCCCTTGTCTGCTGGTTTGATGACAATGTCGTCTCTGTTTTTGAGGGAGTGTAGTGCGTCACTTTCTTGTTTGGAGATGTTGGAATATTTCCTGGCTCGCATGTTGAGACAGTCTATTTCTTGGTGGCATTTGTTGATGTAATGTTCAACTTCGGGAAAGGTGTTGCGAGGAGGTTCCCGATGAGCAGGCTTATGGAAAAGTTTTGTAAGTAAGTCAGCATCTGGATTCAATTTTTGTTTGGGAGGATGTCCCAGTACTGCCATCCAACGTAGGGATCTGAAAAATCGTTGGCAGCTGTTTATAGTTTGGTATTTGCTTGCAGATGGTTGCAGTCTTGTTCAAGTTGGTTAACTTTTTGTCTTTTATGGTTTGCATGTGTTTGTGTAGTGACGCACTGAAATTGATGGCGGTGGTTTTGATGAAGAGACTGAGAGTTGGGTTTAGTGTTCTGCTAATTTCAGAACTGACAGTATTTCTGAGATTTGTCAGCGATGGACAGTTTGCGTTCTAAGTGTACTATGTGGGTTTTCATGATCTGTTTGCTTGCTTTTAGAAGGATATTTTTAGTGGCCTGCAAAAGTTTTTTCTTTTACTGTCGGAAAGAGTTTGTTTGAGTTGAAACCCTTTTGGGATGAAGTTTCTGCGTAAGCAACAACGCAGAAAGTATAGATGACTGTTTTTGTTTTGGTGAAACAGATTTTAGAATAGGCTACAGCGAGTGAAAACAGCGGAGGAGGAAGAAATTGGAAACTAGAGAGAAGACGGGAATGTAAGTAGGTTGGAAAATGTGACATTCTGTAAGAATCTGAGATACAAGCAAGAGGATAAAAAGAGGCTAAAAATTTTTTAAAATGCAGTAAGTAAAAACAAGACGTAGTACAAGACACTTGTATTGATAAAACGCAGTCTTGGGGTATATTACAAGATCCAAAACAAGTGTGACTGCCTGCGCCCAAGCAAACAGGAACCAGAAGAACAAGAAAACCAATGTAAGCGCGTATCCAACAAAACAAGACAAAACAAGCGCAAATGAATTTAGATCAAAGTGAGTTGAGAGATAAATATACACATGCGTTTTTATGTTTGTGTGTGTGTGTACGTGCGTGCGTGTGTTTGTGTGTGTCTGTGTGCATTTGAGTGTGTGTGTGTGTGTGCGTGTGTGTGTGTGTGTGTGCATGTGTGTGTTTGACAGAGACAGAGAGAAAGAGAGAGATAGATAGAGAGAGAGAGACAGAGAGAGAGAGAGACAGAGACAGAGAGAGATACAGAGAAAGAGACAGAGACAGAGAGAATTTCCGTTGCCAGCTTTTTAGCACGGAAATTTGTGTACATTTGATCTCTCAGGAATTATTTTCGTGTATACGAAAGAAGAATGTTGAGAGTTCTATGGACAGCAAAGAAAACAAACGAGACAGTCTTGATGGAGGCAGACACAAGTAGATCACTCATAAGGAAGATTAGGAAAAGACAAGCAACATTTATAGGCCATTTTATGAGGAAGGGTTTTTGGAGCACCTGGTCACAGCGGGGAAGCTGGAGGGAAAGAGAGCACCGGGTAGACCCAGGGAGAGAATGCTGGACGGACTTGCAGAGTGGCTGGGGATGAGGAGGGTGAGGGAGATGCTGGGGGCAACGAGAGATAGAGATGGTTGGAAGTCCATGGTCGCCAACGACATGCGGCAGAGCACCTGATGATGATGATGTATACGAAAGTGTTTGCGCTGGAGAAAGAAAAATATGGTCTTAGTTCTCTTAAATCTTTTGGTCTCCCAAATCTATCACGAGTTGAGTTAGGTTCTATTTCACAGAGGGACACACACTCACTCACACACACACACACACACACACACACACACACACCACACACACACACACACACACGCACGCACGCACGCACACACACACACATAGACACACACACACATACATACACACACATACATACACACACACTGATACACACACAAATCACATCGAACAAAAGAAAGGATTTTAGATATAATGGAGAAAAATATCAGCCTGTGTGCTGGTCAGTCAGTCAGGCTCTCTGTCAAAATATTTCAGCAGACTTAGATCTTTACTAAATTTCTGTTAGAAATCAGGATCGACTATCTAATTGTCACCAAAAACAAGCATACCTTTTCACATACATTTTAACGGACATGACCCCTAACAGTGTCATACATACCAGGAACATGATTCTCTTCAACAAAATTTCGTGGATCTCAAGTTTCTAGATACATTGTTCCCAAACGTTTTACGTCAGAAGTCAATGTGGGTGCACAGACTGTACTGATAAGCTTCATGTACAAGCACCAGATCTGAACTTAAACACTTCGAACAAAACATCGCAACAGGCAAGATGAACTGGCTCAGAAGAATGACAGGAAGACCAAAACAGACATGACTAGAGACAAAGAGATCCAAGAAGAGGCTGGAACAACACATGTCAATCATTACGTCAGAATAACGCGATAGGCAAATACGTAGGACAGTGGTTTTCTGATTGCAAGGTTTGGGTTCGAGCCTGCTTGGGTATGGGTCAGGTGGGTAAAAAGAAGAGATTTCCCGATCTTCCAGGTCAACATATGCATAGCTACCAGTGTCTGAAACCCTTACGTGTATTTACGCATGTAGAATATCAAACAGACACGTTGAAAATCCTTCAAGGCAGGTCGGTTTTCAGTGGTTTATGGAAATGCCTAAACACACCACGCACACCCTCGGAAACGGAATTTGAGTGCCTTAATTGCGAATTAAAAAACGACCAAACACGTCAACGCTTCTTGTATATACTCGAGTGTATGTAGAAGTGGCAGCCTATGGGAAAGCATCGCGCGATCATGGATGCATTTAACAGGATAATTAGGCAATTAGTCAACTCTTCTAGCATACAGCACCAGATTCTTGGTGTTCAAAACCAGAGGGAACCCAACACAGTGCTGGAAGAATGGGGTGGCAGATGCACTCCACATCTACAACTTGCCTGTTCTAGGCTTCCCGTTATCTGCTGGACACAATCTTCATCTTCCCAAGACAGTTTCCGGCATTAGCAGACAGAAGAAGCGATATAGGTCACAAATAGAGGTCATGGCTTAGTGCGTTTGGACGCGTCTAAAGGTCCACAAGAGGGAATCTATTGGTAAAGCTTTACAACTTAGTTTTTCGGTTGTTTGGATTTCTCATGTCGTTGTCTTTATTCGATGCATATTCATTTCTTCATTTATCCATTTTTTCTTTTATTCATGTATACATTTATCTCGTAGTTTTGACGACGAACCATTCAAGTTTGTCACATTTTGACATTTTGTGATGTTAACAAGTATGAGTAACAATGTCACTCAAATTGACTGGTTGATGTGTTGACTTTGTTATCGTTCATTTAAACGATGTTCACTTTTAAAAAATCTAACCTAATATTATATGTTTTTAGGTGTACTACAACAATGACATCACTGGTCCAGATATCTACGACTTTAATGACTTCTGGGTGCTAAATATACAGTTCATAGCACCTGGCGCTCGTTACCCTGGCTCGGGATTTAAGCTACAATTTAGCATCTTTCCACGTACCCAGAATCTCCTGAAGAAATTGCCAGATGGGAGCCTGAACTGTACAACATCTGCTTGGCCACAAATTAAACATCTCTTTCTTTGTGATTTATGGCCAGAGTGTGACAATATGAAAGATGAAGAGGATTGCCCGTATGTAACATATTACAATTTTCTTCATATTAGAACCCTTACTAGAATTTTGTTTGCTTTGTACCCAGAACAGAACCGATACAAGTCAGTTAAACCCTCAAAAAATGTTTTTGTCAAATTTGATTTATTCATATATCAATGGGATATTGAAACTGCTTTCGTTATGAAAACACAAAACACATCATCCTTCTCTTACGTATACGATGAAGCATATCAGTGTCAAACTATCTAAGGTCTGAAAAAAAAACCCACACACACACACACACACACACACACACACACACACACACACCACACACACACACACACACAAACACAAACACACACATAACACACACACACTTGCACACACATACACACACACATACGCACTAACACACACATACACACATACCAAAAAAAAAACCTCAAAGATCTAACCGTGCCCTGGTACCAAGGAGACCGGTTGACAAAATGAATTCAGAAATCCAAAAACAAGTGTGACCGCCCACGATCAAGCAAACAGGAACCAGAAAAAAAAACACGAAAAAGACTCAGGACGCGTACTTAATACGACCAAACACGACAGGCGTCAATTTTCGGCCAGCTGGCCTTTGTCAAGCGTAGACATAAGATCACAAACGAACAATCCCCACATACAAAAATCAGGAGAAAAAGATTAAAACTTCCCTGCTGCTTCGTCCAGTGTTAGAAAAAGACTCAAATGACTAAATTTGCATTATAATGTGTTTGTGAGTAGGTATGATGTCAGAGCTGAAATGAGATGAATTCTGCAATTTGAAAAGTGTCATACTATATCAATAGTTTTATCCTGAAGAGGATCCAGGGCTACAACTAAAACTATGATGCACTAGCTAAGAGTAGTTTTTGGAATGTAAAGTATCTCATTATCAAATGATGCATAAAACAAAATATGTGACCCGTTTCAACAAAATGAGTCCTAAGGTGAAAATAACAGATTTTAGGATATTATGATTTTCAAAATGTCCAGATTATTAACTTTCTTTTCATATGAAATTTATTATTCTACTCCAAAAAGTAAGGAAGTTATGGGTGTTTGTAGTGTGTAACATAGCAAACAGACATTTTGAGAAAATCAAGTTTTAAAATTTTCACTACTTCAGTGGTTTTACCTTAGCAACAGGTATTTCTACTTCTCCAATCTTTACCAAATGTTGTACTATGGTAAAACACATCATGCCACAATAGCACACAAAAATTGGTGTGAAAATCTACTGTAATTGTCTTATTATTTAAGTTTATATATCCCTTTTTCTGACGCAAAAAGCATGCCGTTATCTGGTTAAAACGCATTTTAAATACATTTTCCGATTGAATTATAAAGTGCTGAGTGCATGTACATGTAATTTTAAGATTAAACATTCCATTTTTGACGAAAAGTAAAAATTGACAAAATCGACCTATCACACCATTTCCGGGCCTCTACGCTTTTCGCTACCTGCGAGTTAGGACTCATTTCGTGAAAACGGGTCACATATAAGCATATGATCGAGTGATGGGAAAATATATAATCAAGAGGTAATGGCTGATGTAAATGGATCGTATCTAGTGCAACGAATCTGGTATGACCTTAGAATAGGAAGAAAAACATCCTAAACCAACAGCCAAGGGGCTGAAGGGAAAACTGGAGTCCCTGGAGAAAAAAAGACTCTTAATCACACATGGCTAGGCCTGTCTTCTGAAACGAGAATTAAAACAGATTTAATCTAAAAAAATAAAATAAAAATTAAAATAAAATAAGATAAATAAAATGAATAAAATAAATAAAATAAAATAAAATGAAATAAAATTAAAATAAAACAAACGAAATAAAGCAAATTAAAACGTATGCAGCCGCATAGCTTAGACCTCACTGAGATGGGAAAATGGTGATAATATGGTCTATTTCAGTAAATCATCATCGAGGCAAAATATACATGGACTCAAGGGCACATTGAAAGAAGACTATGTGCATAAATTCATCCAAGCAGTATAAACGTAAATCATACATGAGGGACAAGGAAGTTAATACCTATACACTTGAGTGAATATACACGCATACATTTTCACACCAAGGTGAAAGTACATGCACAAAGAGTCAAGTCCAGATAAAAATACATGAAGTGGTGTGATACTGAATTCTGTTGAAGAAATCTTAACGGTTTTTCATTGAGACTATGTGGCTTGCGTGTTCCAAGTTCATCTATGAGATGGGATTCTCTGTCTTTTCTGTCTATGGCCGTGTTACTATATAGAAGCCACATACCTTTCACTTGAATGTTTTTGATCGAGTGGTCCGACTGACTGAAATGATTTGAGATAGTTTTATCTATTTGATATCGGATGTCGACCAAGTGTTCTTTGAAACATGCATCAAGGGTACGTCCACTTTCACCAATATACAGTGGTTAAACATTTAGAGCAGCTGATCACGTAGACAATGTTATAGGTTTGGCAGTTAAAATGTTTTGCAATTTTCATATGAGATTTGGGGCCTCTGACTGTGGTGATGGACACACAAAAGGACATGTCCTGCATTTAGGTTTTTTATATTGAGAGGTTCCATGGAGGAGGTTCGTGTCTCTTTTTTACACAATTGAAGGAAGCTGGTCAAATCAAGTCAGGTTATATTGAAAAAACAACTAATATATTGATGAATAAACAGGCATACACAAAACACCCAAGACACACTCGTGCGCGAGCACAAGCACACACACACACACACAAACACACACAATCACACACACACACACACACACACACACACACACACACACACACACACACACACACACACACACACACACACACACACACACGCCTAATATCACTTACAGTGAAAAGACGTTAAATCAAAGAACGAACGAACACACGCCCACGCACACGCACAAATACACACACACACTTACACAAATTATAATTTAATGAAAGTGCATCATACAGTGCTTTAACCACGTACTAATTATGCTTCCCCCAGTAGTCTGTCTTCCACCATAAAAGGGGCCATAACTGCACCACTTCATTCAGGCACCTTTCTACGTAATCATATAGTTGCATTACATGAAAGAAGAATGAAACGAACAAGAGAAGGTAAATACTCTGATATCCAGAAAAAAACAAAAAACGCTGAAGTCGTGTTCCTATTTATGGATAAGTGGATTGTTAAATCCAGATCTTTCAGAATATTAGGATAAATAAACAATTAAATAGATCAATTCAATGAAATAAGAGCATTCCGCACATAAGCACTATGCCCACCACGTAATAAATACAGCTTGGTCCTTTTATTTTATCATTTATTGCAATCAGTTTGTCTTCTCACAGACCTTTCCATTGCCTCATTCCATTAACAGGGCGCCCTACAATTTCTGTCTTTTGAACATCTATATTTTTATTTTGTTTGTGTCTATGAACTTTTACTTTTCATTAATTGTTCCCTTCACAGTTTGTGCTTTGTCTGACTTTTACCCGGTCCCTTATTTATTTAGATATGTATTCATTTACTTGTTATTATTTTTTCCTATTTTTACTACTGTTATCTCTTTAGAGGTTTACGGAATTACTGTATTATTCATTTTATTACTGTTTCATTTCAATCCCACTATACTTTTGATTTCCTTTCCAAAGATATTTCAGTATGGACTTTAATGTCTCTGTAATTTTAGCGCAGGTTTTGCTTCCACTTTGCATTGGACTTATGTGGAGGGATGGGTATCACTTAACTGGCAAAGACTGGACCCTTAGTTATCCTCACCAGATGTGGATTCTCCTCTTCGTTTGCTGTGACGCGAGCGACATTATGTAAAGGAAAGTTACCGTAATCCCCCCACTCGCTATACATACACAGTATATCCCTAACTTTAGCATCCTATGTTCAGTTATTTAGTTTGTATAGTTATGTAGAGCATCGAAGGGAGTCTAAAATGACCTTCCGACTAAATGAAACAAGCGCCACAGAGTAAGGTAGCGCTAATTCAAGGAAGGTATACATGGAGACACAGTCAAATGCTTTAAGAGATCTCTCAAGCGATCAGTACTGCCATGGGGAAAACATGCCACCAGAATCTCCAACAACCTTTTACAATCAGAAGGTAGCAAACGTACTGCAAAAATGCGGCCACATCCGGAACATGGAACAGGGACTGCTGGATGGAGCGGGTAATTGGGAGTGGAAAGAAGATCTTCCACAATGGAACAAAATACCTAGAAATCATCAGAAAGCGTTCCATAAGACCAGATATAGTTATCCACTCTCATTAATCAAAATAATTGATTCTGGTCGAACTCACTGTACTGTACGAAAATAGAATGGAGAAAGCCCACATCTACATGACTGAAAAGTATTCCAGTCCAGTCAGCAACTTGAAGAAATCTGGCAGTCAAACCGTAGAGGTTGGAGCAGGGGGACTGACTGACTCACAAATCTTGAAATTCCATTGTATGTTGCCAGTGTCTGATAGCTAAGCGGTTAACGCATCCTTCACAAGGGTGACTTGGCCTTAAGACGTCTGACCACCTTGGATGCAAGAGTTCAGATTTGGGCGGTGGACAGGTTTCTTCGTTGAAAAAAAACTGGACTGCAGAAGAGCATCAGGAGTCAGGACCTGGGTATGGTCCGCCCCCTTAGAGTGCAAGGAGTTAAGGGCTAAAGCTTTTGCCTGACAGGGTCTTCTCTGAGGATCTGCTGTCCGGCTTTCCCCAGAGTTTCCTGCTACTAGACACAGAGTGGAAATCCTTTAAAGAAACTATCTGTTGAGTGCTTCCTAGAAGGCTTAATTGACATCATCGTGATTTGCCATTGTCAGGGCATAAAGACTGATGACGGTGGCAAAGCGGTCTTTCCTGAACCAACAACTCAAGTGATCATTGATACCTTGGAGTAGACTTTTCAGATCCTAGTGATCTTCGTTCGAATGGTGAGTCCGGCATTAGAGGTTCTTTGAGCGTATTTGAACTTTCCTGTGATTTAGAAAATGTAGCCACGAACCTTTCATCAAGCTAGGGTTCACCTACAAGTATGGTTTCACTGAGGTAGCCATGTTAATCTTATAGATGTCCAAGATCCTGATGATTAATGTTCTGTCCTTCTTTGGTCTATCATCTCTCTGCACAAGGGTTTGGACACTCTATGTACCAAAATTTAGAGATGTTTTTGAGGTGTTGTTTTCGTGTTTCTTGTTTTTTTTAAACAATTGTTACAAAGTTAGATTATCAGACAGACCCATCTATCTCCTGGGTACGTTTAGAGCAGAGCGTATTAAGCGTTCTTTTTGTATTTGGGAAGACCAGCGTTGTCCCTGTAAAGAGCTACTCTGTCGCTGTGGGAATAACAAGCACCGCATCTGCCTCAGTTCTATGGTGGGTAGCTATCACTCCACAGCCAGCTACGTGCAGATTTCGTAGCTAGAGATTTCTGGCAGCATCCTCTGCCTGTCCCAATCAGCACTTCTCCATCACCACAGGGCTATGTCATAGCTGGTGTTTTTAATGTCTTGTTGATCTGGCGTGCCTGCATGCCTTACCGCATCAGGGAATTTTAATCTGTGGAGTGGGCGTACAGCCCTTTCTCCATTATGCCACATAATCAAGCTTGTAGTTTTACAGGGGCAGTTTTTGCCACATGTATAATGGCCTTAGCAGGTGCAGCTTTAGTGCTCAGAGTATTTGTTTTGTAGCGTCTGCTTCACGCTCAATAACCTCTTTTAGAGACACGGGTGCATTTACCTACAGCTGTTGCACATCATGTGCAGTGATTTGTTTGCATTTAATCAAATTTTCTCTTTTCTGAATGGATGCCTTGACAGGGCTCACGAGCTCCAGTTACCCAGTATACTTACTGCAAACATGGCGGCGACTGTCTTCTTTTTCAAGAACTACGTCCAAACAACCGCTAATGATTCTATGAATGGTGTGGGAGGGAAAGACAAACTTCACGAGTGTTTTGTTTGTTTGTTGAATATAGCAGTCCGGATTTTAACCTCAGTGTATCTCCTGAAAAATCTTTCAACTCTTTTTTCCGAAACTTCAGACTGTACTGTTCAGATTCAGAAGTGGATGATACAGGATGAGCTTCAGTTGAATAGAGATTAGACTGAAGTAATGCTCATTAGCACCAAGGAGGCAACACTATTGTACTTTCTGATTCAGCCAAGAACCTTGGTGTTGCTCTTGATCCTCAATTTTCCATTCAGAAATTTATCACACAAACCTGTCAGTAGTGTTACTGTCAGGTGCAAGGTTTAATAATTAATGATAATAATAATTACAATATTTATATAGCGCAAAATCTTGATAAAATCAAATCTAAGCGCTGAGGTTTCAGTTTGGCTCATCGTTATCTTTCAACTTCAGCAGCATCTACACTCGCTACTTCTCTTCTCTTGTCTAGTCTAGATTGTTGTAACTCTATACTCTTTGGCTTGCCTGTTTCTTCTATTGCATGCTTTCAGTCTATTCAGAATTCTGCCTCCCTTTTTACCCTTTGTTAGAAAAAAGCATGATCATATCACTCTTTTGCTTCGCTTTCTCCACTGGTTTCCTATTCCTCAAAGAATTTCACACAAAGTACATATATCATACTACAATTGTATCAATGGTACTGCACCTATCAACGGCTACAAGTGTATAAATGGTACTGCACCCATAATCTTTGTGACCACTACTCCTACCCAACCTCTTCATGTACTATTTGTTTACAAATTTATCAATACAGATGTTCCACACTCGGTGTCTGCCCGTTTTCTGTGTCTGTCCATATAACTGGAACTAGCTTTCTCAGTCTACTCGACAGTCACATACACCATCTTCCTTTCCTTCAAGTCAAACTTGAAGACATCTCTTTCTGTCCAGCAGTGATTTCTCCCTGTATGAGCCCGCCCTTTCATCCTACTCCCCTCCTGTCTTCCCCTTCCTGGTTTGAGAGTGTTTTGTATCTTTTAGGTTTTGTCACTGTGATTGGTGAATGATGAGACTGTGCACTTTGATTTGTTGTATACATCAAGATCTGATGCCGTAGGAATGTCATTGTCATGATGATGATGATCATGATGATGGTGATGGTGATGATGATGATGATGATGACGATGATGATGCTGATGATGATAATTCTTATTTTGAACTAGTTACTTCTTGTTTCAAAGGACGGGTGCTTTATTCATTAAGCCCCCTTCTCATACATACACGTACATATATGCACACATAAATGTAACACACACACACACACACACACACACACACACACACACACACACACACACACACACACACACACATAGTGATGGACACTTCTGTCAGTCCAACAAACAAGTAGGCATACTTGTTCTTTGTCTCCTGGTTTGAGTCTTCATGTAGAATACAATACCAATCTTTGAAGCGCATGCTTTTTCAGAGATGCTGCATAGAAAATGGTGCTTGGGGTCTGTGTGCTCTGCTGTTGCCAGGATACTGTGTTGCAGGCAATGTGTTGATGCCACAGCTCATGAAATTGGTCTTCAGCATATCCTTGTATTGTTTTATGGACAATATGTCCTGTCCAGCGAAGCTGGCATTTGATGTATAGAAACTCTATACTCTAGAAGCCACACTTCTTTAGAACCTTTGAAGGTTGGACACTGGATCTTACCCCTTGATGGTGCAAATCTTACACAATGTGCTGTGATGGTGTTTTCAGATACTAACCACTTCTTGTTCAGGACAGTGCTGAAGTACTCAGCCCAGTGTGATAATGTAACATTCTCTGTCACCAGAATATATAATCTATATATCCATGTATGTATATATACATATATGTATACATACATATATATGTAAATATACATATATATATATATGTAAATACACAACACACACACACACACACGCACGCACACACACACACACACACATATATATATATATATATATATATTGTGTGTGTGTGTGTGTGTTGTGTGTGTATATATAAAGAGTTATAGTCTATTTCACTTGTTCTCGTTTTCTTTTGCTATTTTGCTATTGAGTTGTTCAGTAATCTACTGGTCAACAGAAGAGGGCTACATCTCCAGCTGGTAGATCCAAGAGTAAATGTTAGTCAGTCTACAACTCTTTTGTCTTACCCAAACACTGGCATAATACTCATGGAGTGACCACTCTATCGTCTTTATACATGCAGATTTCCCTTTGGTGTATCTTTTTTGATTTGGATCTATGAGCAGGGCATAGGATTTTTTTCATCTTTCTTTTCATGACGATATACATACGTCTATATGTTGGTATGTAGATACACTTATATATGATATATATATATTTAAATATATACATCCATTCATTCATTCATTCATTCAATCATACATGCATACATACGTTCATATGGACATACCTGCATAATACGCATATACGCATGTACGCACATACATACACATACACATACATACATACATGCATACATACATACACATACATACATACATACATACATGCATACTATACATACATACATACATACATACAAACATACATACATACATACATACATGCATACAGTACATAGTTATCTCTTGTAAGAAAGCTTTTTTGATTTGTCACAGGTACACTACCGCTCGCTGTGGCTATGGGCGTGTCTCTGCCGGAGACAGATGTTACATCTACATCCCTTATGGAAATATGAATATTCTTCCCAATCTTGGCCTGCCTGCTGATCTGATAGACACGTGGATAAAGGCAAAGCATGTGTGCAGAAAGCTTGGCGCCCAGCTGACCAGTG
>JAPXFY010006119.1:0-2500 GCA_030674185.1 Monoplex corrugatus
TGTACGGATGCGAGGCATGGACAGTCAACAAACAAAGCCAGAACAAGATTGAGGCAGCTGAGATGTGGTTTCTCAGAAGAATGTTGAGAGTTCCATGGACAGCAAAGAAAACAAACGAGACAGTCTTGATGGAGGTAGACACAAGTAGATCATTCATAAGGATGATTAGGAAAAGACAGGCAACATTTATAGGCCATTTTATGAGGAAGGGGCATTTGGAGCACCTGGTCACAACAGGAAAGCTGGAGAGAAAGAGAGCACCGGATAGACCCAGGGAGAAAATGCTGGACGGACTTGCAGAGTGGCTGGGGACGAGGAGGGTGGGGGAGATGCTAGGGGCAACGAGAGATAGGGACAGATGAAAGTCCATGATCGCCAACGCCATGCGGCAGGGCACCTGATGATGGTGATTATCATCATTTGAATGAAGGTGATATCAATGATGAGTGGTTCCCTTTTGGATAGGGTGGGCGTGGCAGGGCTGTTCTCTACGCTTAATTTCGAAACATAACTGGCGGTAATCCTGGCGTTTACCAGAACCGAGAGATAATTATCAACGTTTGGAATGTTCATCAGAAAATTTGAGCAGCATCCTTCATGACACATTCAGCAACCAACCTATTGAAGCAGCTCCACTGGCTCCCTGTGGAAGCAAAAGTAGAATATAAACTAGCTGCTCTGGCTTCTCTCTCTCTCTCTCTGTATCTTTCTCTCTCCCCTCTCTCTTTCTCTCTCTCTCTCTCTCTCTCTGTCTGTATCTTTCTCTCTCCCCTCTATCTTTCTCTCTCTCTCTCTCTCTCTCCCTCTTTCTCTCTCTCTCTCTGTATCTCTCTCTGTCTCTGTCTGTCTGTCTGTCTGTCTCTCTCTCTCTGTATTTCTCTCTCTCTGTATCTCTCTCTGTCTTTGTCTCTGTCTGTCTGTTTGTCTGTCTGTCTGTCTCTCTCTCTCTCCTCTTTCTCTCTGTCTCTCTCTTTGTCCCTCTGTCTCTGTCTCTGTGTCTCTCTCTGTCTCTCCTCTTTCTCTCTCTCTCTGTCTCTGTCTCTGTATCTATCTCTCTCCTCTCTCTCTCGTTTTCTCTCTCTCTCTCCTCTCTCTCTCCTGTCTCCTCTCTCTCTCTATCTCTCTCTGTCTCTCTGTCTCTGTCTGTATCTTTCTCTCTCTTCTTTCTCTCTCTCTCTCTCTTTCTCTCTCTCTCTCTCTCTCGTTCTGTATCTCTCTCTGTCTCTGTCTGTCTGCCTGTCTGTCTGTCTGTCTGTCTCTGTCTCTGTCTCTGTCTCTCTCTCTGTCTCTCTCTCTCCTGTCCTGTCAGTTTCTATACCCTCTCCCCCTGTACTCCCAGGAGGACCCCAACGGCTAATGGGCGGTGCTCCTAAGGCGGCGCGCGTGGCGAGCACGAGAAACAGTTCTCATCCGTTGACGGCGACAAATTGTTCCCCCTGCCGGGCTCTTCTTCTGGCTTTTAATTTTTTGTTTTAATTTGGGGTTCCCCCCCCCCTCTCTCTCCACTCCCTCCCCCTCCCCTTTTAAAAAAATTTTTTTTTTAATCATCCTGCTTCCTCTTTCTTTCTCTTTCTTTGTCCTACCCATCCTCCTACTCATCCTTTGTACTACTCATTTTCTTGCTCATCCTTTGTACGATTCATCCTCTTGCTCATCATTTGTACGATTCATCCTCTTGCTCATCATTTGTACGATTCATCCTTTTGTTCATCCTTTGTATGATTCATCCTCTTGCTCATCCTTTGTACTACTCATCCTCCTACTCATCCTTTGTACTATTCATCCTCCTACTCATCCTTTGTACTATTCATTCTCCTACTCATCCTTTGTACTATTCATTCTCCTACTCATCCTTTGTACTATTCATTCTCCTACTCATCCTTTGTACTACTCATCCTCCTACTCATCCTTTGTACTATTCATCCTCCTACTCATCCTTTGTACTATTCATCCTCCTACTCATCCTTTGTACTATTCATCCTCCTACTCATCCTTTGTACTATTCATCCTCTTGCTCATCCTTTGTACTATTCATTCTCCTACTCATCCTTTGTACTATTCATTCTCCTACTCATCCTTTGTACTATTCATCCTCCTACTCATCCTTTGTACAATTCATCCTCCTACTCATCCTTTGTACTATTCATTCTCCTACTCATCCTTTGTACTATTCATCCTCCTACTCATCCTTTGTACTATTCATTCTCCTACTCATCCTTTGTACTATTCATTCTCCTACTCATCCTTTGTACTATTCATCCTCCTACTCATCCTTTGTACTATTCATCCTCTTGCTCGTCCTTTGCACGATTCATCCTCTTGCTCATCCTTTGTACGATTCATCCTCTTGCTCATCCTTTGTACGATTCATCCTCTTGCTCATCATTTGTACTACTCATCCTCCTACTCATCCTTTGTACTATTCATCCTCCTACTCATCCTTTGTACTACTCATCCTCCTACTCATCCTTTGTACTACTCATCCTCCTACCCATCCTTT
>JAPXFY010006119.1:10000-13400 GCA_030674185.1 Monoplex corrugatus
CTCACTGTCCCATCTTAACATCATTGTTGTTCTGGTGGTGTCAGTATAGGATTAGATAAGTTACCCCTTCCCCCACTTCCCTGGGATGGTTATCCCTGTCGGCCATATCACCTGAGGTTGGGTGTCGACATAAAAGCTGAACCAAATCTACCTCTCTATCTATCTATCTATCTATCTATCTATCTATCTATCTATCTATCTATCTATCTATCTATCTATCTATCTATCTATCTATCTATCTATCCATCTATCTGTCTATCTATCTATCTATCTATCCATCTATCTATCTATGTATTTATGTATCTATGTATCTATGTATTATCTATCTATCTAACTGTCTGTCCGTCTGCCTCTCTCTCTCTCTATTTATCTATCTATCTGTATATCTATCTATCCATCTATCTATCTATCTATCCATCTATCTATCTATCTATCTGTCTCTCTGATTAACTACCTAGCTATACGTGTGCGTGTATATATCTGCATATATATGTTCGTGTGAGTGTGTGTGCGTGCGTGCATGTGTTAGCGCGTGCGTGTGTGTGTGCTTGCGAGTGTGTGTGTATGTGTGCGTGTGTATGTGTGTGTATGTGTATGTGCATGCTCGCAAGTGGAAGCTGGTGGATAGGGTGAGGGAATCAAAAGGTTCAGTTTTTGCAGTGTGTGGATATGGTGTGGGACCAAAGGGTTAATATTGCTATCACTATTACTGCACCCGTGACAACAGGAGATGGATTAGCAGTAGTAAAAAGTCTTCGTCATCGGCGTAGCTGTTGTAACACGAAAAGTAGTAGTAGCAGTAGTAGTGGCAGCAGCAGCAGCACCAGCAGTAGTATTAGTATTAGTAGCAATTGTATTGTAGTAGTAGTAGTAGTAGTAGTAGTAGCAGCAGCAGTAGTAGTGGCAGCAGCAGCAGCACCAGCAGTAGTAGTAGTATTAGTAGCAATTGTATTGTAATAGTAGTAGTAGTAGTAGTAGCAGCAGTAGTAGTGGCAGCAGCAGCACCACCAGCAGTAGTAGTAGTATTAGTAGCAATTGTAGTAGTAGTAGTAGTAGTAGTAGTAGCAGCAGTAGTAGTGGCAGCAGCAGCAGCACCAACAGTAGTAGTAGTAGCAATTGTATTGTAGTAGTAGTAGTAGTAGTACTAATAGTAGTAGTAGTAGTAGCAATTGTATTGTAGTAGTAGTAGTAGTACTAATAGTAGTAGTAGTAGTAGTAGCAGCAGTAGTAATAGTATTAGTAGCAATTGTATTGTAGTAGTAGTAGTAGTAGCAGTAGTAGTAGTAGTAGTAGTAGTAGTAGTAGCAATTGTATAGTAGTAGTAGTAGTAGTAGTAGTAGCAGCAGTAGTAGTAGTAGCAATTGTATTGTAGTAGTAGTAGTAGTAGCAGCAGCAGCAGCACCAGCAGTATTATTATTATTATTAGCAATTGTATTGTAGTAGTAGTAGTAGTAGTAGTAGTAGTAGTTAGTAGTATGCAGCAGCAGCAGCAGCAGCCACCAGCAGTAGTAGTATTATTATTAGCAATTGTATAGTAGTAGTAGTAGTAGTAGTAGTAGTAGCAGCAGAAGTAGTAGTAGTATTAGTAGCAATTGTATTGTAATAGTAGTAGTAGTAGTAGCAGCAGCACCAGCAGTAGTAGTAGTATTAGTAGCAATTGTATTGTAGTAGTAGTAGTAGTAGTAGCAGCAGCAGCAGCAGCAGTAGTAGTAGTAGTAGTAGTAGCAATTGTATTGTAGTAGTAGTAGTAGTAGTAGTAGTAGTAGTAGTAGTAGTAGTAGTAGTAATAGTAGTAGCAGCAGCAGCAGCAGCAGTAGTGAGGAGAAAATCTAGAATGATAACGGCACACGCCTTAAGCCTGCACATAAACCCACGAGTTGGCCACGTCCTGAGGTCCTACCTAAATAGTTCCATAATCCTGAGGTCGTAGGGCAGTGAGGTAGCAGATACCTCAACTTTTTCCCGGGGCCAGTATCACGAGGGCGGAGCCCATCCCCTCTCCCTCGCTTCAAATTCACATTCATATTCACATTTTTTTTACAAAGACTTCAGAAAGGCAAGAAGGCTACTTGATCTTCAAGGAGTGTGGCCTGGGAAATCAACCTATCTCTCCAATGATTTATACCAAGGCAGCCAGGCAATGCCCTGCTCTTCACGATTTTCACCTGCCGTGGGATCTTTAGCGTGCACAGCCAGAAGTCACACGGGTTCGACTCGTTTTTTGTCCCCTTCCGAAAGAGTAGATGTTCAGTTCAATTTCGGTCAAACCGAGGAGAAAAGTCGAGGCCTCTACGCCTGGAACCTCGAGTTAAGTTATTGGCAGGCGAACGTCTGAACCATTCTGCCACTCTAATGGATAAGGCATCGGCCCCCTAAAAACCGGATCGGCTATCACTTGTCCCTGCAAGTACATCTCCCACCCTGTCTGTCCTCAACCTCTCTGCGAATACGTTTAATATCTTCTCCCTGGTTTACCTGGTGTTCTCTTTCCCTCCAGCTGTCCTGTTGTGACCAGGTGCTCTAATCCCCTTTCCTCATATACTGGCCTATAAATGTTGCTTGTCTTTTCCTAATCTTCTTTATCAATGACCTCCTTGTGTCTGCCTCCTTCAAGACTGTCTCGTTTGTTTTCTTTGCTGTCTATGGAACTCTCAACATTTTTTCCAAGAGACCACATTTCCGTCGCCAGTATCGATCACATATCCCACGTGAAGACCTATGTCAGGTGATGGAGTCCATTATGCCTACTCTTCCGTCGGATCGAAGGTAGTTCTAGGGTGTGTGTGGAGTCATCATCATCATCATCATCACCATCATCGTCGTCGTCGTCGTCATCATCACCATCATCACCATCATCACCATCATCATCATCATCATCATCGTCGTCTTCGTCGTCGTCATCATCATCACCATCATCGTCGTCGTCGTCGTCGTCGTCATCATCACCATCATCACCATCATCACCATCATCACCATCATCATCATCATCATCATCATCATCATCTTCTTCTTCTTCTTCTTCTTTTTCTTCTTCTTCTTCTTCTTCGCATTCTTCTTCTTCTTCTTCGCATTCTTCTTCTTCGCATTCTTCTTCGCATTCTTCTTCGCATTCTTCTTCTTCGCATTCTTCTTCTTCTTCTTCTTCTTCTTCTTCTTCTTCTTCTTCTTCTTCTTCTTCTTCTTCTTCTTCGCATTCTTCTTCTTCTTCTTCTTCTTCGCATTCTTCTTCTTCGCATTCTTCTTCTTCGCATTCTTCTTCTTCGCATTCTTCGCATTCTTCGCATTCTTCGCATTCTTCGCATTCTTCTTCTTCGCATTCTTCGCATTCTTCGCATTCTTCTTTGCATTCTTCTTCTTCGCATTCTTCGCATTCTTCGCATTCTTCTTCTTCGCATTCTTC
>JAPXFY010006120.1:0-13399 GCA_030674185.1 Monoplex corrugatus
TACAAAACACAAAAAACCCACACCATACACAACACATACACACCACATCACACACATACAACACCACACACCAAACAATAACACGACCAAAAAAAAGAACAACATAAGACCCCCAAACACGCCACCACCTAACAGCAAAAAAAAAAAAAAAAAATTACAACAAACGTTGCTGATGTCGTTGTCCATCCGGATATTGCCCCCACCCCCCCACCTCACACCCCCCTCCCCCATCCCCCACACGTGCGTGCCTTTACCTCCCTTGTCCGCCACGTGCCCCCCACTTGCCTCCCACTACCCTTCCCAAACCCACCACCCCCCAACCTCCCCCCTCCCCCGTCCACCCCACAGCGTCATCTTTGCAATTGTCTCTTGGGCCCGTCGGAGTAAAATCCACCCAAGCAACAACAAATCCAAATTTTGCCAATTGAAAGACGTTACGCCCAAAAACCCCCTAGACCTCCTCCCCCCCCTCCAACCTCATCATCAAATACCCTCTCTCCAGCCCCCTTCACCCTCTTCCTTCCTCTCCCTCCCTCTCCCTTTTCCCTCTTTTAACTTTTTTGTAATTCACTCTGCACGGTGCCAGGGGGTGGCCTCAGCGCGATCCATCCAACACAGAAACAAATCCAAATTTCCCAAAACGTATGACTCCTACCCCTCCCCCCCCCCACCACACCCCCACCCGATGGGGCCCCAAACGGAATTCCCCCGAATTAATCCCCTATTTTCCTCGTTCCTCGGGGGATTTTTGGGCCTCTCGCTTGAAGCAACAGTTGTATTTTTTTGTTTTTCTTTAGGATGATATGTCTGTCTGTCGTCTGGTATCTGATTCTCTCTGGTCCTCCTCTGTCTCTCTCTGTGTTCTTTGTCCTGTCTGTCATCTGTCTGTCTGTCGTCTCCAGTTTATTGTTTTTTTCTTTGTCTTGTTTTTGGGAGATAGTCTGTCGCTGTGTATCTGATTCTCTCTGTCTCCTTTTGCTCTGTCGTCCGTTTCTCTTTCATGTGTTTTTGTCTCTGCTCCTGCCCTGTCTGTCTGTCTGTCTGCCCTCTCTCTCTCTTTGTCTGTCTCGCTTCCTCTCAGGTGTCTTTGTCTTTGTCTCTCTGTCTGTCTTCTCTTTCTCTCTCTCCTCTTGCGTGTGTGTGCGGCGTGTGGTGTTATGTGTTGCGGGCGGTACGGCCGCGCGCGTGTTTGTGCTACATGTGTGTATGTGTGTTACTGCTGGTGTGGAGGGGGTTTGGGGCTGCATGGTTAGTGTTAGTGTTATTTTGTGTGTGTGTGGTGCGTGTGCGTGCGCGTTTTTGTTTTTTCGTTATTTCTTTTAAGTCTATTCAAAAAATTTTTTTAGACGGGTGGTGTACTTTTTTTGGTTTCCCCCCACGCTAGAAAAAATGAATGTTGCGCACAATCTGCATACTCCGCTGTGGTGGGTGTGCAAGCTGGAAGGTGTTTGTTTTTTGGTTTCCAAAACTGATGGGCATTGATAGACTTAAAGATCATTAATGTCATATTTGAAATTCTCCATGCTTATACACAAGCGAAATAAATTTTTGGCACTAGCCAACTGTACACACACACATGCTGGGCCAAGTTTTTATAAATCTCCACCCTTTCTTTTTCTACCAGGCGGAGATCCCAGGGGAGGATCGAACCTAAACCCTACCAGCCTTACCCCTTTTCATCGCGCCTTCGACTTTCATTTTGTGTGTCTGGCCGGCTGGGTGTCCTCCCCCACCCCCACCCCCACCCCCCTTCTCTCTCTCCCTTTAAAAACCCTTTGCACTCATACTTCTTTTTACTTCCACAATTGTCTGCCCGTTTGCTAAATTGCTGATACCAAAAATGGGTCCTTTTTTCTTACTGTCCCACTTATCTCTCTTTTCCCTTATATTGATTTCAAGACTTGGTGCTGGTCTGTCGTTTTTTGTTTGCACAAAGTAGCATGATGTGTATTTTTGGCCCAAATCCCATAAAACCTCCCACTTAAGATGCCAAAACCCCTATTTTTAAGCCCCCTTACATGTGACAAAAAATTCCCCTCCTACTTCTCTCCCTTTTACATACCTTGAAAAGTGTTCTGAGGGTTGCTTTTTGGATGAGATGAGAAACCGAGTTTTTCCCTATGGAACGTGCACTTTTGCGCACTTAAAGAACTCATGGCAGCAGAGTTTTCCTGGCAAAATTTTTTTACTAACATTTTTACCTCATACTAGCGAAAGGACATTTAAAGTAAAATATACACTGTAAATTATGTCCCCGGCACTAGGCGACCAATTTCTCTGTTGAGAGCACCCGAAAATCCTCAGAAATCAATTGTGTTTAAATAGAAATAGAGACGCATAGAGGCAACCACATACATACATACAACAGACAGCAGACAGACAGACACACCATGCACACACGCACGCACACACCACACACACACACCACACACACACATATACTCAGACGCACACACATACAACATTCACACACACACATACACACCCGTCTCTCTCTCTCCCTGTCCCTCTCTTCCTGTCCCCCTCCTCTCTCTCCCTCAACACCACACAGCCACACAAAAAAAACAAAACAAAACAAAAAAAAACATTCTGATATTTTAAAATTCAGTCATTTGCTTCCCTTTCCCTTTTCTATTTTTTTCGTTCCTCTCTCTCTCTCTCTCGTATTTGTGTGTCCTGTGTCTTGTCTCTGTTTCTGTCTCTCTGTCTCCCTTCCTCTCCTCTCCCCTTTTTTTAGCATACTTGTGTTGGCATTCAGCGACATCGTCACTACCTTTGTCTCCCCATTTTATTCCTTGTCTTTTTTTTGTTTGCCCCTGGGTCTCTTATTTCCGCGCTCTTCCCTTTCATATTTGTCTTTAAATTTAGCGCCCATGCCAGACAGGACTATGGGTCTCCAGAGCGCGTTCTGCAGCCTTGCCTACTTTTCAAAAGTAAGGGAATGAGTAGGGGCCAAATAGAAAAACTCTGAAAGACAACTCGTGGGGAACAAAGAGGATTTGATGAAAACCGCTTCCTTCATCCAGAAAAAAAAATGGATTAAATTTTGAGGGATACCCATCCCACAAAAAACCAAAAAAAACAAAAAAAAAAACAAACAAACAAACAAAACCCCCCCAAACCAAAAACCCAAAACCCAAACCCAAAACAAAGCAAAGCAAACCAAACCAAAGCAAACCAAACCAAAAAAAGAACAAACAGAACAAACAAACAAATTTGAACAAAAAAAGAACAAAAAGAACAAACAAACAAAACAAACAAAAAAAAAACCAAACCAAAAAAAACCAACCAAAAAAAAAGGAACAAAACAGAACAAACAAAAAAAGCAAAGCAAATCAAAAAACAAAAAAGAAAACAAAACAAAACAAAAAGGGAAACAAAAAAAAAACGGGAAAAAAAAACAAAACAAAACAAAAAACAAACAAAAAAAACAAAACAGAACAAAAGAAAACAAAACCAAAACAGAACAGAACAAAAACAAAACAAAAAAAAACAAAAACAAAACAAAACAAAACAAAACAAAAACAAAACAAAACAAAGGGAACCGAATAAACTGTGTGGTCTCACATAGCATTATTTTAGGATGGTATTCCTCCCCATGTATCACCTCTGCCGCTTCTTTTTCCCCGTCACCATCTCCCTAATTTGTGTGTGTGTGTGTGTGTGTGGTGTGTGTGTGTGTTGTGTTGTGTGTTGTGGGTGTGTGTGTGTGTGATTTACTCCATGTATGTATGTATGTATGTAAAATGTATGTATGTACGTACGTACGACATATGTATTATACGTACGAAATGAAAGTATGTATGTATGATGTATTTTAGGGTATGGTACGTACTTTAGGCTAACTTTGAAATGCATACTGTATTTTTGTATGTACATGTATAGTGTTGGTATGTGACCGTTTTTACCGGGAAATGTGACCGATTCCTCATAAGTCATATGATTTTTACCCTAACTGAGGGTGCCTACAAATTACTTAGAAGTTTGTCTGCTTAATAAATCTCTTTGCTTGCCTATGCTATTCAATTCCTCCTTTTCTGACTGTAGTCGGAACAGGCTTTTAAAACCACCCCTTTAAACGTTAAAAAAAAAAGGAAGAAAAGAAAGAAAGAAACACGTCCATTACCTCCCATCCCCCCCAAATGAAATAAACTAGTCGTAGCAAAGAAAGAAAGAAAGATTGACAAAAGGAAAGAAAGATAAAAGGCAGGAAGGAAGGAAGGAAGGAAAAAAGAAAGAAAGAAGGAAAGAAAGACTTCATTACACACAAATGAAACGAAAAAGGGCGCAGAAAAACAAAACAAAAGAAATACCCCAAAAATGAAACAAACAAGCAACGAAAGAAAGGGAAAAAACAAAAAAGCCAAAAAAGGGAAAGAAAGAAGGAAAGACAAAAGACACCCTTTCTCGTCAAATGATACAAACGAACAAAGAAAAAAAAAAGAAAGAAGCACCTCCATTACCTCCAAATGAAACAACCAACGAAGAAAGAAAGAAATGAAGAAAGAAAGAACCTCCATTACCCCAAATAAAAAAACCAGCAACAACATCACAAAAACCAGCAACAACATCACAACACCAGCACAACATCACAACACCACAACAACATCACAACACCAGCACAACACAAAAACACCAGCAACAACATCACAACACCACAGCAACATCACAACACCAGCAGCAACATCACAACACCAGCACAACATCACAACACCCCACAACATCACAACACCAGCAGAAACCCATCACAACACCGCAACAACATCACAAATACCAACAGCACATCACAACACCAGCAGGAACATCACAACACCAGCAGCAACATCACAACACCAGCAACAACATCACAGCACCAGCAGCAACATCACAGCACCAGCAACAACATCACAACACCAACAGCAACATCACAACACCACAGCAACATCACAACACCAGCAGCAACATCACAACACCAGCAGCAACATCACAACACCAGCAGCAACATCACCAGCACCAGCAGCAATAACAACAAAAAAACAACAAAGGAAGAAAGAAAGGACCTGATTACCCCCCAAATGGAAATTGAGAGAAAAAAAGAAAGAAAGGAAAAGAATGAAAGAAGAAAGACAGAAAACAATAAAAAAAACAAAACAAAAAACAAAAAAGCATATAATCCAATACTAGATGAAACAAATGTCGCTGCAAAATTCACTTTGATGGCCAGTTTCCCTTAATCTCCTTTAACACACACACCACAGCTGCTTGTTTTTCCCCCACTCCCCCTCTGCTAGCTGTGTGTTACTTACCCCCAGCCCCTCATCCCGGTTCTCTGTGCTTTGTGGCCTGAAGTTCCCCGTGGAAATCCACACAACACAGCAAACAATTCAAATTTGCCAAACTTATGACGTGGTTCACCAGAAACGAAGACAAAAAAAACAAGAAAAAAAAAGGTTAACTAGAATGTAAAACACATATTGCTACAAAATGTGTGTGTGTGTGTGTGTGTGTGTGTGTGTTGTGTGTGGTGTGGTGTGTGTGTGGTGTGTGTGTGTGTGTGTGTGTGTTTGCGTGTGTGTGTGTTTGTGTGTGTGGGTGTGGGTGCGTGTGTATGGGGATGGGGTGTGTTGTGTTTTGTGTGTGTGTGTGGTGTGTGTGTGTGTGGTGTGTGTGTGTGTGCGCGCGCGCCTTGTCTATATATGTGACCGGGAAAATTTGACTTGCCCTTTTTCCTTATCGTCCTCAAAATGTTTCTTTTTTTTTTCACTTACCTAACACATCTTCATTTGACATCCTGGCTGCACACGGTTTAAACAGTCTTCTGTTTTAATCCGTAATTTCCAATTCGTCCCTCCGATTTCTTTAATATGTCCAAGTCTTACAACCATACAACAAGTGTTCACTGCAGACATCTTGGTGCGCTTGGATAATGTGAAGTTCATTGGTATATTCCCTTTATGATTCAAAGGTTGCTTTAGCTTTTGCTGTCTGGACCTTTATGGGAGTGATATCTCTAGCGTGTGAGGTGAACATACTTCCAAGCTATTTGAATTCATCTACTTGCTTGATTCTTCCCTGTTAGTGGTTAATTTAGAGGTGTGTTTTTCCATGGGTTTGGATACTATCTTGCATTCTGTCTTTTTTTATATTCAGATGTAGTCCTTAGCCTCTCCTTTAACTGTCACTAACGCAGTCTCATTCTGGGGGAACTCCATGGAAGTAACCCAGTCAGCAGTCCGCAGGTTCTAAACCCGGGTAGGTGGATCCTAGCCGCTTGATATCTCCGGTTGCCATGGGCTTCTTGGCACTGGTACTTCATTTCGACTCAATGAACTTGGGGCTTGTGGATGTTTTAACAACTGGAATGAGCTGTATGGAAACGGTCCCACGGAATGCCGCAGAAATTAGGAACAAGAACAACATGTCAGCATGAAATCGTAATCTTGAATATATTTCTTTCCACCCAACCTCTCTCTCTTTTCCGTCTCTGTCTCTTTGTCGCCTTCTGTCTGTCTGTCTGTCTCGGGTTCTTTTTCTATCATCTCTATCTTTTCTGTCTGCCTGACTCTCTCTCTCTCTCTCTGTCTGTCTCCAGTCCTTTTTTCTCCTTTTCTCATTTCTTTTCTCCTTCTCTTTCAAAATATATTTGTCCACTCATGCACTTTGCCCTGCATTTCTTCATATTTTGTAATCTTGATTCTGTCCTTAGACGTCCCCCAAATTTCCCTTTTACATTATCTCGTTTATCGTTTTACAAATGTGTTGCGTACTTTTTTGCGTGCGTGTGTGTGTGTGTGCGTGTGTGCTTGCATGCGTGTGGTGTGTTGTGTGTGTGTGGTGTGTGTGTGTGTGTGGTTGTGATCAATGACAGTGTCTAGACATTATTACATTCTATTTGTGTTCAGATCAAATTGCCCAGATTCAATTCGTGCACTATACGGTCTTACAGACACATCTTTTTCTGCCTGTCTATTTTCCTTTTCTGTATGCTCTGCCTACACCTCAAACAAACAAACCAACAAACCAACCAACCAACCAACCAACCAACCAACCAACCCAACCAACCAAACAAACAAACACGATACGAGAACAAATTGTGCTACAAAATTCAGTTTAAAACGCCAATTGTCCATAGCCTGGCCTTGTATGTACACTCTCGTCTTTCTTTCCTTTCTGCACCGGGCTCCTTACCCGGGCATCCATGTCATCCCTACTGTATCTATTACAAAACAGCCCCTGGAAAGGTGGAGGGGAAGAAAGCCCAGCAACCCAGGGAGAAAATAAATGGACGGGACTTGCAGATGGCTGAGAGGACAGAGAGGGGGGAGATGTAGGCTACTTGCAGCGACAAAAGGGATAGATTCGTGTGGAGGGCCATGATCAAACCCAAAGGTCATGATCACCAGGGCCATGATCACCAAGGGCCATGATCACCAAGGTCATGATCACCAGGTCCATGATCACCAGGGTCATGAATCACCCAAGTCAGATCCCCCAGGCCATGATCACCCAGGGTTCCAAGAACACCAAGGCCATGATCACCAGGGCCATGATCACCAGGGTCCCACATGATCACCAAGGCCATGATCACCCAAGGTCATGATCACCAGGCCATGATCAAACCAAAGGCCATGGGTCACCAGGGTTCCCAATGATCACCAAGGTCATGATCACCAGGGTCCATGATCACCAAGGCCATGAACACCAAGGTCATGATCACCAGGTCATGATCACCAAGCCATGATCACCCCAAGGTCCCATGATCACCAAGTCATGATCACCAGGGTCATGATCACCAGGTCCATGATCACCAGGGCCATGATCACCAAGGCCCTGATCACCAGGGTCATGATCACCAGGGTCATGATCACCAGGTCCCTGATCACCAAGTCAAAGATCACCAGGGGCATGATCACCAAGTCATGATCACCAAGGTCAGATCACCAGGTCATGATCACCAAGGTCAAGATCACCAGGGCCTATCACCAGGGTCATGATCACCAAGGTCATATCACCAGGGGCATGATCACCAAGGTCATGATCACCAAGGTCATGATCACCAGGTCATGATCACCAGGGGCATGATCACCAGGGCCATGATCACCAGGGTCATGATCACCAGGCCATGATCACCAAGTCATGATCACCAGGGTCATGATCACCAGGGCCATGATCACCAAGGTCAGATCAACCCGGTCATGATCACCAAGGCCATATCACCAAGGTCATGATCACCAGGTCATGATCACCAAGGCCATGACACCAGGCCATGATCACCAAGGCCATGATCACCAAGGTCATGATCACCAGGTCATGATCACCAAGCCATGATCACCAGGGCCATGATCACCAAGCCATGATCACCAGGGGCATGATCACCAGGGTCTGATCACCAGGGTCATGATCACCAAGGCCATGATCACCAGGGTCATGATCACCAGGGCCATGATCACCAGGGGCCCTGAAACACCAGGGTCATGATCACCAGGCCATGATCACCAGGGGATGATCACCAAAGGGGCATGATCACCAAGGCCATGATCACCAAGGCCATGATCACCAGGGTCATGATCACAGGGCCATGATCACCAAGGTCATGATCACCAGGGCCATGAAACACCAAGGCCATGATCACCAGGGTCATGAAACACCAAGGCCATGATCACCAGGGTCATGATCACCAGGCCAGATCACCAAGGCCATGATCACCAGGTCATGATCACCAAGGCCATGGGTCACCAGGGTCATGATCACCAAGGCCATGATCACCAGGGTCATGATCACCAAGGCCAAAGATCACCAAGGCCAGAATCACCAGGGCCATGAAACACCAAGGTCATGATCACCAAGGGCATGATCACCAGGGGCCCTTATCACCAAGGGCCCTGATCACCAAGGTCATGATCACCAGGGCCATGATCACCCAGGGTCATGAACACCAAGCCATTGATCACCAAGGCCATGATCACCAGGGGCCATGATCACCAGGGTCATGATCACCAAGCCATGATCACCAGGGTCAGATCACCAAGGCCATGATCACCAGGGGCATGATCACCAGGCCATGATCACCAAGGGGCATGATCACCAGGGTCATGATCACCAGGGCCCTGATCACCAGGCCATGATCACCAGGGTCATGATCACCAGGCATGATCACCAGGTCATGATCACCAGGGTCATGATCACCAGGGTCATGATCACCAGGGTCATGATCACCAGGGGCATGATCACCAGGGGCAGATCACCAAGCCATGATCACCAAGGCCATGATCACCAGGGTCATGATCACCAGGGTCATGATCACCAGGGTCATGATCACCAGGGTCATGATCACCAGGGGCATGATCACCAAGGCCATGAATCACCAGGGTCAAGATCACCAAGGGCCATGATCACCAGGGGCATGATCACCCAGGGCCATGATCACCAAGGCCATGATCACCAGGGGCATGATCACCAAGGCCATGATCACAGGGTCATGATCACCAAGGGCCCTGATCACCAGGTCATGAATCACCAGGGCCCCTGATCCCCCAAGGCCATGATCACCAGGGCCATGATCACCAGGTCATGATCACCAAGGCCATGACACCAAGGTCATGATCACCAAGGCCATGATCACCAGGGTCATGATCACCAGGGCCATGATCACCAGGGTCATGATCACCAGGTCATATCACCAGGTCAGATCACCAGGGTCATGATCACCAAGGCCATGATCACCAAGGCCATGATCACCAGGTCATGATCACCAAGGCCATGATCACCAAGGCCATGATCACCAGGGTCATGATCACCAAGGCCATGATCACCAGGGGCATGATCACCAGGGTCATGATCACCAAGGCCAGATCACCAGGGGCCCTGATCACCAGGGGCCCTGATCCCCAGGGCCATGATCACCAGGGCCCCTGATCACCAAGTCATGATCACCAGGGCAAGATCACCAGGGGCATGATCACCAGGGCCATGATCACCAAGGCCATGATCACCAGGGCCATGATCACCAGGGCCATGATCACCAGGGGCATGATCACCAGGGCCATGATCACCAAGGCCATAAACACCAAGGCCATGCGGCAGGGCACCGATGATGATATGATGATGACGACGATACAGCCCTTCTCACAGTTCTGTCTGCTCCGGCCCGTAAACTGTCCCAGTGTGATCCATCCAACACAACAACGAATCCGAATTCGCCCAACGTATGACGTCCTTCGGGCCCCCGGCTGAACCCAGTGGAACTCCATCAAATTAATGCTCTTACTTTACCAGTGATCATCAGGGACGGGTTTGGGTTTATGTGTGAAGTAACAGCTTTGGTTTTTTTGTTCCTTTTTTGTTAACTTTTTTAACATATAAAGGGAATTAAAATATTATTAGAAACATTGATAGGAAGTTAGTATTGAAAACATAGTACAAACGTTGATACAAAGTTAGGTACTACCTTCTTTATCAAATTAATGCCCATCGCTTCCATGCTCATTAAAGGGCTTGATGTTGAAGTAACCGTCTTGCATTTTTCTTTTTCTTTTTTACTTTAACATATAAGGGAAAGTAAACTGTTATTACAAATATTGAAACATATTAGGTACCACCTCGCCACATCTTATTTTACCCACACTCTCAATTCTCTTAGGCCCATGTCCCTACCCAATGACTTCTTTTCATATTTCCTAACCCTTTCAATAAAACACCACCCTCTCTTATCCCACAACCTGATTTTTTTCTCTCACAGACTTATGTATACACCGTTCTCTATGCACTCAGCAAACATAGCCTCCAGTAGCTCCAATGAATAAAATCAACGAATGCAAATTGTGCAAATCACATCATCGTTTCCTCTTCCGAATGTCGTGCCAAGGTGAATTCTCCTGTTGGGGTCTGTCGTGCGGTGGTTCATGGTGCCCCCGTGGGGATGCCGGGAGGTCTTTCAGTATAAATGGCCCCACCTTCTGGAAATTCTGTGCTAAAATTCCTCTTCCCTGTTTACTCCCCTTTGTTTTCTGCCTTTGTTCCTTTTTTTTCTGTCGTTTCTTCCATCGATTTTCTGTCTTGCTGGTTCATTCACTGTATGTGTTCAGTAAAGTCTAACGGACTTTTCTCTTAGGATTTATAATATGGTACATGTATTAAGTGCATTTTTTTAGCCTTAGGGAAATGAGATATGCGGAAAGCAATTTAGATAATTTGGACCTGTTTTAATATTATTTTAGTGCCCTTAGTTCTGTTTGTTTTGCTTTTTATTCCTGTTTTAGTATTGTGTAGGTTTTGAAAGGTTTGTAACCCTGATGTGAATCTACGCGGTCGGCTGGCTTAGACGGAAATAACAACACTGTTGAAGTATTGCGTAAATTTGAAAAGGTTAAAAGCCCTGATAAAGGCTCTACGCAGTCGGCTGGGCTTTAACTAACAATAACAAGTGTTTTAAGGGGGGGAGTCGGAGGGGCGTGGTGATGGTGTCTTTACCGAGGGTCTGTCCCTACACGTTCCTGGCTTCACGAATGAGTAGGGGAACTCAAAGGCAGTGTCCTTAATAAGTTTGGGACGAGAACCGCATACAACTTTACAAAGATGTCTGCGATAAGAACTTATACCTTTGAACTCCACAGAAATGACCCAACAGCAGTGCAGGTCTCACTGGTGGGTTTGGTTCCATGGTGTCTTGACATCTCTGGTTTCTGTGGCTTTTCCCGGCTATGGGACTTGGGTGGAAGAACGTGGGATGGAGATTTGTTGTGTAGCCGAAATGAGCTGCGTGCGATCAAATACATAAATAAATAAATAAATGAATACATAAATAGATAGATAAATAATAAATAAATAATAAATAAATAAATAAATAAATAAATGAAAAATAAAATAAATAATAAATAAATAAATAAATAAACAAATAAATAAACAAACAAACAAATAAATAAATAAATTAAAAAGAAAAGAAAGAAAGAAAGAAAAAAACAACCACAAGAAAAGTCCACATTTCGAAACGTATGACTAAAGAGACAACACGGAGAATAGCCTCAGGTATGAAAGTTCTTTCAAACAAAGCCTGGTCCCAGTGAACTTTAAACCCAAAATTTTTGATTCTTACTTCCAAAAATTCGTTGTGGGATTGTACTTGTCTGGAACAATAATTTTTTGCTTCTTCTCTGTGTTTGTCTGGCTCCGTTGATAACCCGTGGACACAGTATGCTTTTTTAATTTCTTCATTTCTGGTGTAACCTGCAACATAAAAACTGGGCTATTTCCTGTCTATATTAATTCTTCGATGGCATTTGCTGTAATGGCATCAGCTTACTGTTTCTGAGTCTCGTCTTCCCTATGTCCCCCTCCCTCCCGTTTCAAGACCGTGCCAGTGTATAGGGTTTTGTACAGATTCAGTTTCAATTCCTCAAGAGACGTCCCCCATGCTCGGGGGAATTCCATATGCACTAACGTCCCCAGGTGCCATGTGATGGAGAAAATCCAGAAAGATTACGGCACAAGCCTTAAGCCTGCATAAACCCACGAGCTGGCCAGGTCCTGAGGTCCTGCCTAAAATAGTTCTAAAACCCTAGGGCGTAGGGGATTGGGTGGCAGAGACCACAACCTTTTTCCCGGGGCCAGCGCCATGAGGGCGGCGCCCATCCCCTCTCTTTGCACAGGAAGAAGGAATCTGCTAGATATTAATGGCAGATTCGGGTGGAGCGCATAAAAAATTTTTCGAGTGTGATGAATCTCTCTTGAACAAACTTCCTAACTCCTGGATGAATTATGCATGTCAGTCTGTCCATCAGAATGTTTGTCTCTAGATCTTTGCCTCTACCTATGTCTCTTTGTCCTTCTGTCGTCTCCTTTGGTCTGTCATTCTCTTTGTGTCTGTCATCTCTTTTGTGGGCCCGTCATTCCTCTTTGTGTCTCATTTTCTACAAAGGCACTGCATGGCTGAATAAGAGAAACATATTTTTTTCTGTGCCCTTCTTTTTACTGAAATGAAGTGCCAGAGCGAGTGAGAAAGACTGAATACGCGGGTGTTGTGTATACATATACATTTGTAACAGGTCAGAAAGAGGTCCCTTTTGTCATATATTTGTAGAAATTCTCTTTCTTTTTTTCTTTGCCCCCCCCCCCACCCCCCCTTATCTCTCTTTCTCTTTGTCCGCCGCTCATCTTGAATTTATCTTTTTCTCTCACTGTGTGTCCCCTGTGTGACAAAAATTAGAGTGTTTGTGGCATAAAATCTTTTCTTTCAAAAACTTCTCAATACTCTTACTCCGTCCTTCTCTCTTCTTGTTTTCTAGCACCCCGCCCTACTCTCTCTCTCTCTCTCTCTATCTCTCTCTCTCTCTCTCCTATCTCTCTCTCTCAACCCCCTCCCCCCTGACCCGCCATCCCCCTTCTTTCTCTGTGAGCGTTCCTTTCTACAAAAAAAAATTGCTTG
>JAPXFY010006121.1:0-5000 GCA_030674185.1 Monoplex corrugatus
ACAGACAGAGAGAACAGACTGACAGACAGGCAGACAGAGAAAGAGAGAGAGAGACAGACAGACAGATAGAGACAGAGAAACAGAGACACAGACAGACAGACAACTATACGGACACAGAGAAAATAAAAAAAGTACAGAGAAAGAGAGAGAGACAGACAGAAAGACAGAGACAGAGACACAAAGTGATATACAGACAGACAGACACGGATAACCATATCCATAAACACACAAGAAAAAATCAAGAAAGACACAGAGTGATATACAGACAGACAGACAGATAGATAACCATATCCATAAACACACAAAGAAAAATCAAGAAAGACACAGAGAGAATGATATACAGACAGACAGACAGATAGATAACCATATCCATAAACACACAAAGAAAAATCAAGAAAGACAGAGAGTGATATACACACAGACAGACAGACAGACAGACAGATAACCATATCCATAAACACACAAAGAAAAATCAAGAAAGACAGAGAGTGATATACATACAGACAGACAGACAGATAACCATATCCATAAACACACAAAGAAAAATCAAGAAAGACAGAGAGTGATATACACACACACAGACAACTATACTCGCATTCGTCCTTCCAGCGGCCTCTGGCAGAGTGGGACAATGCACTGGGGAACGACGCCCATGAATAATGAAGTCCACAGGCCATAAAGTATCAACGTAAAACAAGATGGTCAAGCCATCCTACTCACCCTTTCTTTCCTCTCAACTGCCGGGACGTCAAGGTCACTAAGAGCGTCTGTCCAGGAAAGCAGACCCAGAGAGAGGAGAGTAACCAGCACAAACAACACGCATATCAAGACCAGAACTACATTCTTCGCATGTACCCAACGCCAAGTTCGGAATCAAATGGACAAAATGTAACCTCATCTAAATCACAAAACTACTTTTCTGGATTACCAAAGATGCCCATCCTTTTGAAACATCCTCTCGAAACACCATCGCATTTGTTTCTGTAAGATTAACTGAGAGAGAAAGTATATCCGTTTTTCTTTTTGAGACAACTTAGTAGCATCTGTAATCACGAAACAGTCTGACAAGCACCACATCATCAGCGAATAACATCAAAAACATTACTTTGGTACCTAGAATAAGCTGAATGCCGAGATTTCTCGTTTTCGACAGTTCCATCGACAAGCTCATTTATGAAGGAAGAAAACTTCAGAGGACTAAGCAAAGATCCTTGCTTTACGACAGGTGGACGATTGAAGAAAAAGTAAGAACATCTATCAGGAACGCACGCAAGTACTGAACTGTATATTACTCTTAACCCTTTGACTCCCGCACCCTGTCCATTACCTTCCAGCATTGACAACCATGCTACCAAAGCAAAAACTTAACCCTTTGACTCCCTCACTCTATCCACCAGCTTCCTGCAGAGGGAGTCAAAGGCTCAAGTGTTTGCAGTTGGAGGATAGGGTGTGGGAGTCAAAGGGTTAAGTTTATGCAGTTGGTGGGTAGGGTGTGGGAGTCAAAAGGGTTAAGTTCATGCAGTTGGTGGATAGGGTGTGGGAGTCAAAGGGTTAAGTTTTTGCAGTTGGTGGATAGGGTGTGGGAGTCAAAGGGTTAAGTTTATGCAATTGGTGGGTAGGGCGTGGGAGTCAAAGGGCTAACTTTTTGCACTTGTGGATAGGGTGCAGGAGTCAAAGGGTTAACATAACGTATTTGGTAAACCTGCGTACGTATGCACACAACGGAAGGGTGGTTTAGACACTAACAGGTCTTCATACACGGTAACCTGGGAGATCGAAACACACACACACACACACACACACACACACACACACACACACACACACACACACACACACGCACACACACGCACACCAAAACAAAAACAAAACAAAACAAAAAACTCCACTCTTTACCTATCAGCCGGAAGGTCCCCAGGCAGGACCGAACCCAGACTCTCCGACTAAGAAAGTTCAACGTCTTAATTACGGCGCCCATCGGCAGGGGCTGTCTATATAACACAAACTGAATGGAGACCTTCAAAATGGACGTGACGAATGTCCGTCACGACGACATCATCACCTCGTCTCAATCCGTTCCTTTCCCCATCAACTGACCGTGAAATTGATGTTGATGGCTGTCGGCACGTTCCGCGCCAGCTTACGACAACAGGCAGCGGCCATTCAGGGTTCTGTGTCCCCTATCCTCGTGTAGTTTTGGGACAAGCACGGCTGTCGTTAACACTGACGGACCATAGATAATTCGCATATATAAATGACATCAGCGGAATAATTATGTCTACAACCACATCAAATGAAATAGCAAAAAACCAGAAACAAACAAAAAATTAAAAAGAAATAAAATGGAATAAAACAAAATAGAATAGACTAAAAGAAAAGAAAACAAAACAAAATACAATGAAATGTAATACAACGAAACAAGCTATAATAACATGAAATGAAATGAAATGAAATGAAATAAAATAAAATAAAATAAAATAAAATAAAATGAAACAAAATAAAATAAAATAAAATAAAATGAAATAAAACAAAGTAAAAGGAAATAAAATAAACTAAACCCAAACACAAGTGTGACTGCCTGCATTCAAACGAACAGGAACACGAAAATAGAATCAGAACACGTATTTAATACAACCAGACAAAAACAGGCGCAAATTTTCGGCCAACTGGCCTACGTCAAGCGTGAATGTGAATTCACAAACGAACAAACACCAAATACAAAAGTTAGGAGGAAAAAACTGAAATAAAATAAACACACAAAAACTTCTTGTGACATGGTTGCATTCTAGTGTGTGTGTGTGTGTGTATGTCTATATATATAATTATATATACATACGATAGGAGAAGTGTGTGGCCAAGCAGTTACAGCATCTGCCTACGACACGAGAACCTGGGTTCGATTTCGAATCAAGGATCAGTACAGGCATTCTTCTCCCTCGGCCCCTCTCCAAGAGATCTTACGAGGTGGTCCTAGATGCTAGTTTTTCAAGTTGAGACTATTAGTGTCAATGGTTTATGAAGGTTGTCGTTGGAAGACCGTGATGGGTGGCCTCCTTATGAGGGTGGGAGTGGAGGGTCTCTCAATCGGTCTGGTTCCACGACTAAGAAATTGCTGTCGTTGCTAGGGTGCTTAGTAGGCAATGTCAGACACTGCTGACATCTACTGAAATGACTCATAAGCAGTACTGTTGACATCTACTGAAATGACTCATAAGCAGTACTGCTGACATCCACTGAAATGACCCATATGCAGTACTGTTGACATCCACTGAAATGACCCATATGCAGTACTGTTGACATCCACTGAAATGACCCATATGCAGTACTGTTGAAATCCACTGAAATGACCCATATGCAGTACTGTTGATATCCACTAAAATGACCCATAAGCAGTACTGTTGACATCCACTGAAATGACCCATAAGCAAGACTGCTGAAATCCACCCAAATGACCCATCAGCAGTGCATGGTCTCCTCTGGTAAGTAGCCACATGACAGTCTGACATCTCTAGCTCCTGTGGCCTTCCTGGCACTGCAATTTCAACTGTAATAGTTAGGGATTACTGTCGTGTTTTGGAGCTGGAGAGATACACGTGAGATCAACGCCATTGGCTAGCGAATAAGTTGGGACAGAAAAAAACAATAACAGCCCGTTGCAAGGCACTGTAATACTGTTTAACGACCACGATCTAAATGATGAGTCTTTGTTTTCTTGTGTCAGCGGAATTACCGATTAAATCGAGGATCTGTGGGCTGTGTCACACGCTGTTCTCCCCACACAATCAAGTTCTCTTTCCATCGTGACATTTTTTCTTCCACTTGGCAAACTGTGTGTCTTCAGCCTACATTTCGTATGTCATCGTGGACAAATGTTCTGCTTAAGCCGAGTATAGCGCCATTTGAAGAAATGGGTCCCGGCTATGCAAAGCTTACTTGTTGACACAGTTGTGCAAGCTGATGTTGTAGGCCACCTTCTTCCTCCCTCCCCTCCCGTCTCCTGTCGGTGTGCACATTACTGGGACATTTCTGAAGTGTACAGTGGGCCTGGCTGACCTGCTGGGTTTGCATTATTGTGATGTCAAAGGTTGTGGGTAAAGTTCACAGCTGAAGTTCGCGATCGCTAAGTAAGCAGGGTAATTGAGTTGGTAATGACAAAGAGTGAGACAGTCCAGTAATATTAGCACGAAATTCAGCATGAATGCAAACTAATTCCTTTCCAGGCTTTGTGAAGGTTTTCTCATTCTGCATACCATCATCATCATCAAGTGCCCTCCCGCAATGCGTTGGCGATCATGGCCCTCCATAATCATCTATCCCTTGTTGCCGCAAGCACATCTTCCACCCTCTCCGTCCTCAGCCACTCTACAAGTCCGTCCGATATTTTTTCCCTGGGTCTACCTGGTGCTCGCTTTCCTTCCAGCTTTCCTGTTGTGACCAGGTGCTCTAATTCCCCTTTCCTCAAAAAATGGCCTGCAAATGTTGCCTGTCTTTTCCTAATCTTTCTTATCAATGATCTTCTTGTGTCTGCCTCCATCAAGACTGTCCCGTTTGTTTTCTTTGCTGTCCATGGAACTCTCAACATTCTTCTTAGAAACCACAACTCGGCTGCCTCAATCTTGTTCTGGCTTTGCTTGTTGACTGTCCACGCTTCACAACCGTATAACATTATCGGTTCTATATAACATTCAAGAACTCCTGCATACCATACATAATAAAAAATAAATCAAACAAACAGCCAGGCAGGGAAAATCACTAAGCCCATACGGAGATACTCTGCAGACCAGCTTCATCAGCTGTGCCATCAACACCATCAATATGAAGGCGTTGCCACAGTAGTTCATGCAGGGCACAGTCACACAGTAGTTCACGCAGGGCACAGTCACACAGTAGTTCATGCAGGGCACAGTCACACAGTAGTTCATGCAGGGCACAGTCACACAGTAGTTCACGCAGGGCACAGTCACATGTGAACACAGCAGAGCACAACAAAAGAAGGATCA
>JAPXFY010006122.1:5000-13396 GCA_030674185.1 Monoplex corrugatus
CCATAATCGCCAACGCCATGCGGCAAGGCACCTGATGATGATGAAGAACATAGATCCGGTTTGTCTTTGTTGAAGTTTTCCCCTATAGCAATAGTACATGACAAGCTATACCTTTTCCTCTTTTAAGCAATATTAGAGACTGTCTCTCTTTGCGCACTTCTAGCCTCGAAAATGATGGTAGACATTTACTTTACCATGTGAAAAGAACTGGGTTTTGAATTGTTCATAAGAACTCGTCATTTTTGGAAAACTTTATATTGCTTTATCAATATTTTCCTTTAAACATTTTCTTTAAATCATTGAACAAAGCGGTTTCTCCATTATTGACTGATGACTGACATATCTGTATTTTCCACAGGTAAAAACAATGATACAATGTAACAGGGTTTGGTCAATTTTCCATGTCTGCTGTTGTTAAAATCTATTGATAATACTATCTTAAAGCAATTTTATCGCAAGAAATAATGAATAAGAATGACAACAATAAAGCACCTAGCGAGATAATGACTGTTACCTCACATCACACTTTACCCAGTTCTGTACGCAATAATTTGAAAGAGTCATGGTGAGTTCGGCTTCAGTTCCTTCTTCAAATGTCATCATCATCATCATCATCATCATCATCATCATCATCATCATCATCATCATCAGGTGCCTTGCCGCATGGCGTTGGCGATCATGGACTTCCATCTGTCTCTATCTCTTGTTGCCTCAAGAATCTCCTCCACCCTCTTCGTCTTCAGCCACTCTGAAAGTCCGTCTAGCATTTTCTCCCTGGGTCTACCTGGTGCTCTCTTTCCCTCCAGCTTTCCTGTTGTGACCAGGTGCTCCAAATCCCCCTTAATCTTCCTTATGAGTGATCTACTTGTGTCTGCCTCCATCAAGACTGTCTAGTTTGTTTTCTTTGCTGTCCATGGAACTCTCAACATTCTTCTTAGAAACCACATCTTGGCTGCTTCAATCTTGTTCTGGCTTTGCTTGTTGACTGTCCACGCCTCACATCCGTACAACAGTATTGGTTCTACGTAACATTCAAGAACTCTCTTCCTGATGTTAATTGATAGGCATTTCCTGGTAAGAATGCTTGTCATCTTCTTGAATGCTGTTTTGGCTTGGCCGATTCTGCCAGCTATTTCCGATGCGCATCTGCCGTCTGATGAAATGATCGTTCCCAGGTATTTGAATATATTAACCTGTGTCAAGGTTGTGCCATTTGTTGTTATTTTGCATGGGGGGATTTCATGTTTTTTACTGATCACCATGACTTCAGTCTTCTTGCTGTTTAGTTCCATCCCCTTACCTTTGCTTTCTATTTCTAGTATATTCACAAGGTTTTGTAGGTCCCTTTCAAATGTCATAGGTGGCATAAAGTCGTATTAAGATCTTTAGTGTCAGCTGGTGCATAGGGGCTGTCACTGCAAGCCGTCAGTGTCGGTCCTCACTCACGTGTTAAGATATTTAGCGTCAGTTGGTTGATGGAGGTTGTCATCACAAGGGGGTCAGTGTTGGTCTCCACACACATGTCAGAATATTGACTGTCAGCTGGTTGATGGGACCTGCCATTGCAAGAGGTCAGTCTTGGTCTCCACACCAAAAGGCAGCACTCAGTCTGACTCTGTGAGAAAGTCATTAGTGCCCACCACTAGGAGACACAGTCGGTGGTGTTTTGTATGGAGGGAACGTGTTGTGAGCTGAATTGGCTGGCATGGAAGCATCGACACTGAAACAACACAGAGAACCAGGAGACTGAAGATAAAGAATATATATCGTGTCTGTAAAGGAAACAGTTATTGTTACTGTTATTGCTGTTTAAAGCCCAGCCGACTGCGTAGAGCCATATCAGGGCTATAACCGCTTCAAAACATACAAAACGTCAGCAGGAAAAAAGAAAAGAAAATTAAGTACACATAATTATTCGCGCAGATAATCTAAGGACATGCCCCTGGCGTGACCACGCCGTCCAATTTATCGCACAGGGGATTTAAAAAAGACACCTGAATACAATTTTAACATGCCTCAGGACACCAAAATATATACAAAACGGGCCTAAATTACCTAGAATTGCTTCTGCATATCTCACTTCCCCGGAGCCAAAAATGTACTTAGTACATGTGCCCAATTATCAATCCTAAGAAAAAGTACGTAAGACTTTATTGAACACATACAGGTGAATGGGCCAGCAAGGCAGAAAATGATAGGTAGAAATGACAGGATGCAAAGGAACAAGGCAGAAACCAAGAGAGTGACAGAAAAGAGGAAATTTTTTGCACAGAATTTCCAGAAGGTGGGGATACTATTTATACTGAAAGAGCCCCCGGCATCCGTATGGGGCGGGGGGGGGGGGGAGAAACAGTTAAAACAGTAGCGACATCAACAAGAACGAAGAAGAAGAAGAAGAAGAAGAAGAAGAAGAAGAAGAAGAAGAAGAAGAAGAAGAAGAAGAAGAAGAAGAAGAAGAAGAAGAAGAAGAACAAGAAGAAGAAGAAGAACAAGAACAAGAACAAGAACAAGAACAAGAACAAGAACAAGAACAAGAACAAGAACAAGAAGAAGAACAAGAACAAGAACAAGAACAAGAACAAGAACAAGAACAAAAACGGAGTGGTCAACGCCAGGGGCATGTCCTTAGATTATGTGCGCGAATGCATTGATATGTGTACTTAATTTTCTTTTCCTTTTTTCCTGTTTAAGTATTATGTATGCATTGAAATGGTTTTGACCCCGATATGGCTCTACGCAGTCGGCTGGGCTTTAAAATAGAAATAAGGAAATAACAAAACGATGGTGGTGGTGGTGGTGGTGATGATGATGATAGAATAAAGCTTGTTTTAACTTTCATTGGAAGAAGATTATTCCACCACATAGCTGACCTGATGGAATAAGCGACACAACACAACGGAACACAAAATAGTAAATCAAAACAGGAGAATCAACTGATAGAGTCATCATCATCATTAGGTGCCCTGCTGCATGGCGTTGGCGACCATGGACTTCCAACCATCTCTATCTCTCGTTGCCCTTAGCATCTCCCCCACCCTCCTCATCCCCAGCCACTCTGCAATTCCGTCCAGCATTCTCTCCCTGGGTCTACCTGGTGCTCTCTTTCCCTCCAGCTTCCCCATTGTGACCAGGTGCTCCAAATCTCCCTTCCTCATAAAACGGCCTATAAATGTTGCCTGTCTTTTCCTAATCTTCCTTATGAGTGATCTACTTGTGTCTGCCTCCATCAAGACTGTCTCGTTTGTTTTCTTTGCTGTCCATGGAACTCTCAACATTCTTCTGAGAAACCACATCTCGGCTGCCTCAATCTTGCTCAGGCTTTGCTTGCTGACTGTCCACGCCTCGCATCCGTACAACAGTATTGGTTCTATATAACATTCAAGGACTCTCTTCCTGATGTTAATTGTTAGGCATTTGTTGGTAAGAATGCTTGTCGTCTTCTTGAACTGATAGATTGACACAACGAAAGAACAGCCATACATATGTTTATAATTAAGATAAATTGAAAACATTCAAAACATATATAAGACTAAATGTGCCCATTGAAAATATTAAGTATCTGTCAACAATCAACAAACATTAACATAGAAAAGACAGCATATCTCGTTTAAGATAATACCAAAGAAATAAGAGGGGTGTTCTGAGCTTACGGTTTTTGTGCTTTGTATCTGCTTCTATGCTAGCTGAATGGGTAGCGCAAACTGTGTTAGATTTGAGAAGTTCTACAACATGGGAGATAATTCCTACGTGATTCTCAAGAGTTATGTTCTTTGATTGATATCGTTTAAGATAGTTTTTGTTTTAAAGCAGATATGTACACAGAAAATGTATTCCCACTCCCATTCTTATGATGTTTCCTTTAAGAACAAAAAAATCAGCCAGCTACCAGCGACATGTAGAAATCCTCACAGAAGGCCATGAAATATTTTATGTCTTGTTATTCGTGTGAACCTTGTATCCTTCCCCGACAGTTATGCCTTTAAGCCAGTCACAACACTTAGAGCCCAGTGCACGTGCGTGTCGGTACATGTGCACCGGCTGCTTACCATGGCGTCCTTCTGATTAGGATGTGTCCACAGGAGGCCGGTGTTGTTCAAAACCAATGAAGCCACAGACAGCCTGGGTCAGTGGCAGGGTCTAAGCCTGAGAATGGTTCAGGGGCGGTAATTTCCATTGTTGAATTGGTCACATCATACTTGGGGTTCCTGATTAAAGGTTTATTGCCAGTCTTCCTCTGCTTTTGTGGACAGACGTTGCTGTGTACGTCATGAATGACTCGGGGTTCACCATGCATGTGACTACAGCGCAGTGCTTTTCTGTGCACTTTACTCTCATCGAACACTTACGTATCTGTAGTTTCTCTGAAACATGACTAAAATAAAGGTCACTGCAGTCTAGTGTCTTTATTGCCTGATGTAAAAATATTTGTACTGCGCAGAGAAGTCATAAAGGTGATGTTATTTCTGATGATGTTTTCATCCCTTCCATCAACGATAAAGTGTTTTCAATGTACTTTCCCCATCTATCTAAGATGTGTTATTCCATGATAATCGTACCATCTTTAGATTTTAAGTAACCAGTTGATGTGCATGTCTTTTTCCTCTGAGCAATTTCTTCAGTATTTCTGTACATAGATGTAGGGTCTGTTTTGTGTCCGTCTTCTATTTCTTTGCACTTTGTTTTTAGCCAAGCTTCTTAGTGTCATTATACTTATCAAAAGGGGGTACGCTAGTGGAATGGCGGTAATATAGACAATACGCTATCTGTGGCAATGTATGGTGCGCATTATTCCGTAGTTTTCTGGTGTGTGTGTGTGTGTGTGTGTGTGTGTGTGTGTGGTGCGTGGTGTGTGTGTGTGTGTGTGTGTGTGTGTGTTTGTGTGTGTGTTTGTGTGTGGTTGTGTGTGTGTTGTGTGTGTTGTGTGTGTGTTGTTGTGTGTGTATTCAAGTTTTTAATGTTATTAATACGTGTTTTGACGAATAGACGATAGGGTGTCTGTGGTTGAATTGAATGAATTATGAATCATGAGCTTGTATGATATAGGTAATCAAACATTAACAAAGAGAAAAACATCAGACTTAGAACTGGGTTTCATAGTGCTCACAGTTGTGGTTGTTGGTGCTGCATGCTGCATTGTGTGTGTGTGTGTGTGTATATGTGGTGTATGTGTGTTTATGTGTGTATGTTGTTATGTGTGTGTTGTGTGTGTGTGTGTGTGTGTGGTAGTGTGTGTGTGTGTTGTGTGTGTGTGTAGTGTGTGTGCGTGCGTGTGTGTGTTGTTGATGTTGTGTGTTTTGATGTTGTTTATGTGTGTAGTCTATTTTAGGTGTTGTTTGTTTACTGTTTGTACTGTTTATCATGCTTTTCTTAGTGACATAAATATATTGTTTGAATGTCGACCCGTCTTGAAAGGGTTCAGTTTGATGTGAGTTGTGTCTGTGCGGTAGCAGGGTAGGGTAAGATCTTGGAGGGTTTCGTTTCTGTGTTTGTTTGTGTTTGCTTTTTTTGTTTGTTCAGGCTTTAGCATAATTCTTACACTGTTAAGTGTCTTGATTTGTTAATGTGAAAATACTGGTTATGTGCAAAGCATTCATAAATGTAATCAAAATTACTTAACAATAGTAAGGAATCTGTTCATCATCATCATCAGTGCCCTGACTGCTGGCGTTGGCGATCATGGACTTCCATCTGTCTCTATTTCTCGTTGCCCCTAGCATCTCCCCCCACCCTCCTCGTCCCCAGCCACTCTGCAAGTCCGTCTGTTAGTGGTAGAAACACAACAACAACAACAACAAACAAACAAACAAAACAAAACAAAAACAAGAAGGGGAAATACATGGTGAAGACAAGAAACATCTAATTTATATATTTCTATTTTCAGCATAGCAGTATATGGAAGCCTATATTTTCCCACTCACTACATAAGCTTCTCTCTCTCTCTCTTTCTCTCTCTCTCTCTTCTCTCTCTCTGTATGTCTCTGTCTCTCTTCTCTGTTTCTCTCTGTCTCTGTTTCTCTCTGTCTCTGTTTCTCTCTGTCTCTGTCTGTCTGTCTGTCTCTCTCTGTTTCTCTCTGTCTCTGTTTCTCTCTGTCTCTCTCTGTCTCTTCTCTGTTTCTCTCTTCTCTGTTTCTCTCTGTCTCTCTCTCTCTGTTTCTCTCTGTTCTGTCTCTCTCTCTCTCACTGTTTCTCTCTCTCTCTCTCTCTGTTTCTCTCTGTCTAGTTTCTCTCTCTCTCTTCTTCTCTCTCTCTCTGTCTATTTCTGTCTGTCTGTCTGTGTCTGTTTGTCTGTCTGTCTGTCTGTCTCTGTCTGCCTGCCTGCCTTTTCTCCTGTGGATCCATCACCTTTTCTCCTACTCGATCACAATACCGACCAGCCCCCAAACAGAACCAGACTCACCAAACACGAACGTGTTTCAAAGCAATAAAACCACGTTCCTAAAATACCTTAGGGGACCACGATTCTGGAAATCCCTTCGATGCAGAATCGGAAATGAGCAGAGAAGAGAGATGGAAATGGAAGGCCTGCTAGTGAAAGCTATTGATCGGTTTTGATTGCTTTCAATGTTCTTCCTCAGCAAACATTTGTCCATGCCTTCCCCCTTTCCATCAGAACTGTAAACGAGATGGGAGAAGGTCCGGGTACTCTTGACCCGTACAACATGGTCCTGCAATTGCTTCCAACCACTGGGCAATAATTGATAATTTGATAGAGTGGGGAAGAAAGAGAGAGAGAGAGAGAGAGAGGGGGGGGAGGTTAGGAAGGAGAAGGGGGGGGGGAGAGACTGAAAGGACGAGGTTGAATAAGGAGGTCAGCAGAGTGTATTGAAAGATATGATGGGCTGTGTAAATCCCACCCGTGTTGAAGTGAAAACATGCAAATCTGAACGATGGCTGTGGGAGATACGAAAAAAATGATGGACAAAGGTGACTGGATCTCAAGCAGAATAAGAGAGAGAGAGAGAGAGAGGAGAGAGAGAGAGAGAGAGAGAGAGAGAGAGGGAAGAGAGATGAGAGTGAGTGAGTGAATAAGTGAGAGAGATTGAGAGAGAGAGAGGAAAAGAGAGACGGAGAGAGGAGAGAGAGAGAGAGGTGTGTGAGAGAAAGACAGTGTGTGTGTGAGACAGAAAGAGGCTTGGAGTGAGAGATAGAGAGTGAGAGGAGAAGAAAGAGGAGAGAGGAAGAGAAGAGAGAGAGAGAGAAGATAGAGAAGAGAGAGAGTGAGAGAGAGAGAGAGAGAGGAGAAAGAGGAGAGAGAGAGAGAGAGAGAGAGAGAGAGAAGAGAGAGAGAAGAGAGAGGAGAGAGAGAGGAGAGAGAGAGAGAAGAGGGAGAGAGAGGAGAGAGAGAGAGAAGAGAGAGAGAGAGAGAGAGAGAGAGAGAGAGAGAGAGAGAGGACAGAGACAGAGACAGAGACAGAGAGTCAGAGACAGAGACAGAGAAAGAGACAGAGACAGAGACAGAGACAGAGACAGAGACAGAGACAGAGACAGAGACAGAGAAAGAGACAGAGACAGAGACAGAGACAGAGACAGAGACAGAGAAAGAGAAAGAGACAGAGACAGAGACAGAGACAGAGAGACAGAGACAGAGAAAGAGAGAGAGAGAGACAGAGACAGAGACAGAGACAGAGACAGAGACAGAGACAGAGTCAGAGAGTCAGAGAGAGACAGGGAGTTCAGATACAAGGAATAGAAGGATTGAAAATTACTATTTCATGTCTGTGACAACATCATCTATGTGAAATAATCTGTATAAGGACACAGAAAAACAATTTTAATCAAGGAATGGCCAAGCACAGCAAGCAGGTATAATGATTTCAGTGTTTGTTTTAAAAGACAACACGATAAAACTGACAGCTACAGAGAACACATATACATGGTGATTGTCAACAGAAGTAAATAAACACTTTAGTTCAGTCAGGACTGTAGTAGTAGTAGTAGTAGTAGTAGTAGTAGTAATAGGGACTGGCTTTCAATGGCCTAGGCCTTGTGGCCTATTTACGTCCCCTCTTTCTCAACTATTTCTAATACAGGTGTTAAAATGTGAATTTTCTTTGTTTGCATAAGCCTAATCAGGCCTTTAATCATCATAATCGATGAAAAGTTCTTGAATTTTGGAATTTCGTCAAAAAAAATCTTGATTTGTTAGTATCTTATGCAAATTTTATGTTAGTTGGGAGTTTATTCCACAGAGGGGCTACTCGATGTGAAAAAGAAAATTTTCTTGTGTTAATACGACAGTGCTGAATAAATATCTTTCCTTTCTTGTTTCTTGTGATGTTACATTGTGAAACAGAAAAGAGTGAGTCAACACAAATATTATCAACTCCATTAAATGTCTTATATGTTTGAATAAGGTCACCTCTTGTCCTTCTGCCTTTAAGTGAGTGTAAGGACTG